>PVHP010004527.1:0-70668 GCA_004024765.1 Zapus hudsonius | reverse complement strand
CTCTCTCTCTCTCTCTCTCTCTCTCTCTCTCTCTCTCTCTCTCTCTCTGTTTTTTCAAGGGAGGGTCTCAGTCTAGTCCAGGCTGACTCGGGACTCACTCTGTAGTCCCAGTCAGGCCTTGAACTCACAGTGATCCTCCAATCTCTGTCTCTCAAGTGCTGGGATTAAAGGCATGCACCACCCTGCTGTGTAACTCCCAAATCATCCTAAAAATATGTGTAGCCTATGCAGTATATTAAATGTGGCAAAATTTTAATGGTTGTTAAATTTAGGTGTGTGAATTCTTCATGCTTAGAAAATTTAAAATATGAAGCCCAAGGAAAAATTACTCCTACGATCTTGTCTACAATCTTGTCTTCGATTTTAAATGTATTTAAGAAACATAGTCACAAGGTGTACCCTGAGCATCCAGCTGGGGCTATGGATGCTCTTGGGGTGGAGAGTGGAGCTCTCTTCTCAGCCTAGTTGGGCTCAAATCCTAGCTCCTTCACTGTTTTGTCCTTTAGTGACCTTAGAGGAACTTAAACCTTCTGGGCCTCAGTTTCCTCAAGTGTAACAAGAGAATAGTGACATATTACTTCTTGTGAGAATCACATTTCCTTTACCCACGATATGTAAGATGTATCTGTGTAACATCAATACCCAAAGCCACAGCCCCACCACATGTATCAGCAGCTGTGTGAGACACAAGGACCTGGACTCTGATGGCTTTTCAGTCCTTCTGGGGAGTCACAGAGGTGCCTTGAGGAAGCAGATCTATGGATGGCATGGAGTCTGTCTCCAGGGATCTCTGAGATAATTTCAGCAAACGAGACTATATATACAATCACAGTACCTTCTGGGCTAAAAGAATTAACTTGTTAAATGTGAATCTTTAAAATACTCCACAATATTTTAACATTCTTTTTGGAATAACTGCATTAAAAATGTATACCAAGAGCTCTCCACAAAAGAGGAGGGTTGACAGTTTGATATCTTTATGCAAAATCATGAAAATTGACCTTAGCGTCATACCATAGAAACATCAAACAGATCATAGACCTAATTAGAAGGAACAACCATAAACTTCTATAAGAAAACACAATGGAAAATATTAGTGTTCTTAGGTTAGGCAAATCTTTCTTAAGCAAGACATGAAAGCATGAATTGTAAAAGAAAAATTGATGAAGTTGGACCTCATCAGAAGACAGCATCATTAAGGGCTAGGCATGGTGGCGCATGCCTTTAATCCCAGCACTTGGGAGGCAGAGGTTGGAGGATCAAAGTTCAAGGCCAGCCAGAGACTATGGAGTAAATTCCATACCTGGGCTAGAGTGAGACCCTACCTCGAAAAACAAAACAAAACAAACGAGCGAGCAAGCAAACAATCAAAAACCCAATAAAATCACCATTAAGAAAACGAAAAGGCAAACCTTAGACTGGTCAAAACATGTTTATACAACACTTGTCCAACTAGGAACTTGTGTACACAATCTATGAAGGGATTACCCACCTCACGAATAAGGAGGCAAGGAGCTCAATTAAAATGAGTAGAAGGCCTAGTAGTCCCCTCACTAAGGAGCATGGGCAGATGAAAATCGATGCATGAAAAGTCACTGAGTATCCTTAGCTGCACACCACACGCACGCAGACGACAGGAGCTTTTGAGCAGTACCGTGTGTTGGCAAGAATGTGGAGCAACTGGAACTCCATACATCATTGGCAGGTCTGCGGTACTCCATAAGGCAACATTGGAACAGTCTGGCAGTCCCTGTAAGTGAAGCATATCTGCGTCTCAGCTCGCAGCAATCCATTCCCAAGTATTTGCCCAAGAAAATGGAAAATATACCCACATAGAGACTTGCATGTGAATGTTCATAGCAGCTTATTCATAAAAACCAAAGCCTTTGAAACAGTCCAAATGCCCATCAGCTGGTGAGTGGATGACTGAATGACAGTGTGTGCGCATGTGTGTGTGTGCATGCGTGTGTGCATGCGTGTGTGTGTGTGTGTGTGTGTGTGTGTGTGTGTACCAGGCATGGTGCTCACTGACAGAAAAGAGATGAAGCCAGGTGTGATGGCACATGTCTCTAATGCCAGCACTCAAGAGGTTAGGTAGGAGTATTGGGGGGAATTTGAGGCCAGTTTGGGCTATAGAGTGAGCTCTAGGTCAGCCTGGGCTAGAGTGGGACTCTGCCTCAAAAAAAAAAAAAAACCCAAGAAGCACAAGAGAAAAAAGAAAAATATGCAAGAAAAAAACATTACAGTAAGTCAATGAGCAGACACAATGGTCCAGAATTTCACATCGTCACTCTATATGAAGTTCTAGAAACTTTAATAGGGTTCCTGGAGAAATGGACAAGTAGGTGGCCTGACTGGTGGATGGGCACCTGCTAGCTGGGTTTACTTGACTGGTGCTGGGACTGGGAGGGATTAGGGAGGGATCCATGAACAAACAGAATTGGACTTGGCTTTGACCTGTTTTTTGGATGAGCTGTGTGTGGATGGCCAAATCACGTAATCTCTCTGGCTTCCAGGAAAATGTGAGGTTAACTGGGGTAACAGATAAAGTGTCTCACACCCAGGATGGAACTGGAACTTTGTGAAGGTTAATTCCCTTTCTACTTCACCTCCATTGATTCGGCTCCATGCTTCACCTTAGAAATGAAAGCCCAGACCTTGGCGGGGTTGCAAGGGTGTCTCCCAGCAAGCTTCCTCCCCACACCAGCCTTCTGTGAGGTCTTGCCTTGACTGGTTAGCCACTCATCCCAAGTAGCTTGGAGCATGCAGGTCTCCTTCTGGCCTGGCCTGTCTTCTCTAAAACAAAGACTGTGGGCTAATGATTGCCATGGTAGCCCGTCTACCTGGGTTCACTCTGTGTAGGGAGTGGGGTGTTTCCAGTCAGCAATGAAGAAATGGGACTGCTCATCAAGCAGCTGCTTAGGACTGCATCAGGGAGGAGCTTCATCAAAGACCCAGTCAGCCCCAAGGGAAAGGAGGCCTGGGGCAGTCTGTTAGGAGGAAGACGATTATTAAACCAGGGCATTCCTGACCTACATCCAGCCCACTCTACAACCTATTACCCAGGAAAGCACTGTGGGGTGTGGTGGGAGCATCAGTTTTTCTAAGGAAAGTCCTTTTAGCTTGAGTATTCTGAACCAGAGGTGCCAGCTTTCATCCAACGTCAGTCTCTGAAATAGCCCCAGTGAATAGCAGCTTGAACACATCCCATCTTCTTCAGTTTCTGGTTTTCAGAGAACAATGACCCACGAAGTTCACAGGCTCCATGCAAGGCAATGAAGACAAAGTCCAACTTCTCGGCTGCCTCCTTGGGGGCAACGGTCATTTTGGAAAGTTGCTGAGTGGGAAGTAAGTGCAATCTGTATTCCTCAAGCTGAAAAAGACATTTCATCTGGGAATCAACTGTTGGTAGCCAGGAGAGTGTTTTGGTGCCTAGAATTTGGTAGAACTGAGCACAGGGGGGGGGGGCTAGCTTTCTGCATTTCCTCCTGTCTTCTCTGCCAGAAGCAGTAGCTGGTCTCTGTAGTCAAAAAGCAGGCACCAGATGACTTCATGTCATGTAGCAGTGAGGCCAACACGTGATCAGGATACAGGTGGCCTGCTGGCTACATAGGTATCCATGCTGTCCCTTGGCCTCCAATAGCCAGCAACATCACCATGAGCCAGGAAACCACAGAGCAATACGGCCAACCCTGTGATCTTGATCTCCAAGACAAACCCTTCACGAAGGGTTTGAGTGTCCTCAAGGACTGCGTCACTCACCTTTCAAGTTACAGGGTGACTAATTTCAAAGACACCCTTTCTCTTGGAGCTGTGACACCCAGTTTTTTCTGAATTGTCCTGCCCAATCAGTCCCAAGTTTAAAGCCACATATCTCTGATGGAAACATATTTTGTAAAATGTCTCCAGGCCTGGGTCCAGACCTTGTTTCTTTCTGTTGGACAAGTAACTTAATTTCGGGGTGACTTTGTTTCTCCATCTGTGTCCTGGGACTGATGAACACACCTCCGTGAGAAGTAACAAAATGACAGCAACAGGGGTGGGGACTCCACCCATGACAATTCTTCCTACAGTTCTCATTGGAGGCCCCCACACAGGGAAGGATCCCAACAGCAAACTGCTTTAGACTCAAGGTGTATCTTACTGGATGGACAGTTCTCAAAGTGTGGGACCCTGGTCTCTGGAAACAGCTTAGAAATGCAAATTCTCCGGTCTCCTTCAGGGATGCTGAATCAGACAGTGGGGTCTGCAGTGGGAGGGTCGGGGGCTCCACAAGCTGTTTTAATAAGACTTCTAGGTGAGTTGGTAGAACACTCAAATATGAGAACAATTGCACTTTGGTTCTGAGCTGAGAAAATTTGTATATTAATTGGTCCAGGCACCAAACTTGAAGTATGAAACTTTCCCTACATCCATCCATCATTATGATCTGCATCATTTCAAAGCTGGTGGGCTGAATAAATTTGAGCAATATTTATAATGTGTCTACACATTATAAACACAGTACAGTTAGGATGCTTTGGGCAGTAGATAAAAGAAGACCCAGATGGAAACCAGCCTGAGAAATAGGACAATGTATTAATTAGCTTCTTTATGAGGAATTCCATAGGTGTGCACCTGGGAGCCATTTATCAGGGGCGCATGGCTGCTCTGTGGTTCTGCTCTGGGTACGTCTGTACTTCCGTTATCCTCAGGGTCAGTCATGATAGTCCTGGCAGTTCTTGACGTCACACCCAGACTTGACAGTGCTATGAGGAGGAAGCATATCTGTGTGACTCTTTAGAAACCTCTGGAAGGCTTTCCTGATGTTGTTATGGGTTGAATTCTCTACCTACCTCATAAAACACATGCCTACGTTCAAACCCCAGTTCCTCAGGATGTGACCTTATTTGAAAATAGGGCCATTGCAAATATTTATTTTGTAGGAGAGAAGAGGGTCATCACATATATTTAGTTCCTAGAGAGTCTAGAAGAATTTCCCTTTAATTTCATTGACTGTATAAGTTACATGCTCATTTCCAAACCAGTGACCAGCAAAATGGTAATGACTAATTGACTTATACCAATCCTTTGGAGTTTTAATGAGTTAAATTTTTCCCATGTTGCAAAACAAAACGCACACATTGAATTTGAAATCCCCAGTACTCAGAAGGTAACCATCTTTGGGAATAGGTGCCTGTGATGGTTAAGTTTATTGTCAACTTGCCTTGTTTAATAATCTACAGTAATCTTGGGCAGGTCTCTGAGCTTGTCTGCAGAAAGGATTGACAAAAGGAGGAGGTTCCTCCTTTTGAGTTGCCCTTCCCCCAAGTGGGTGGGCCTTCCAGAAGAGACTGGATACAAGAAAGCTTGGGGGGGGGGGAAGGAAAACTTCCTTCTTCTTCCTTCATTCACTGGCTGCTGGTGCTGGTTCGAGACTTGAACTCGCATCCCGCTCTCCCACCCTTCCTGGACATCAGAACCCACTTTCCTCGGCCTCACATCGTGGTCTGAAGAGCAGCCGCTCCCCAGGGAGCCAACAGGCCTTCTGGGCTGGATTGGGACTGCTGAGACATCCAGCCATGTGGACTGAACAGTTACTGGTTCCTTCACCTGTGGGCCTGCATATTGCTATTGTTGGACTGTCGTAAACTACCCCAATAATTCCCTTTTACTATAATCCATTCTTTCAACTCTGTTTCCTCTAGAGAATCCTGACTAATACAGTGCCTTACCTGTAATTATTTAAGATGAAGTCATATGAGACTAGATGGATCCCTAATGCAGTATGAGTGGTGACCTTATGAAAGAAAGGGCACCAATACTCACACAAAGCGAATGTCATATGAGCATGAGGCAGATTTGGGGCAAGGCAACAGACACCAGGAAATGTCAAAGATGTAGAGAGTGCTTTCCCCCAAACCCTTAAAGGAATTTATCCTGTCAGAGTCTTTCTCTCAGCCTTCAGGTTTAGAGAACTGTGACACAATAGGTTTCTGTTATTTAAGCTGCCCACTTTGTGACACTTTGTGTTGGCAGCCTAGACAATAATTAGAGGTAGACTAAGTGTGGGCAGCCAGTTGTCAATAGTACTGTGTCTCTCAGGTAATGAATGCTGTACCGAGACACTGGTAGCATCATGAACCAGAGAGGGCCTTGTCTTTGGAATCCTGAGTCTAGGCTACATCCCTGGCTCCTACAGCAAGTCAGTGGAGTTCTCTGAGCCACTTAACTGTAAGATCTACCTTCAAATGATGAGATATGTTATATCAACTCTTAGTATGGACATCTTCAGTCATGCATCCCTTCTCCAAATCCACCATAGATTTTCTACATGCTTCTAGTCTCTCTACCTCAACCCTCCTCTCCTCTCATCCCAACAGCCAGAGGAGTTTGCATTTGTTTCCACAAAACTAATTTGTATGAAGTATGACAAGAGCAAAATAGAGTGATGGAAGAGAGGAAGGACTTAGCTTCAAGGGTGGAGGTCAATATAAGGACTTAAAAGAAAGAGACCAAGAAGTGAGGAAGAAGAAGTTGAAGAAGTCTTGAGTATAGAAACCGACTTCTAAGAGCTTCTTGGCTGGTGATGTCAGAGAGAGGGTAGAGGAGAATTAGGAAGGAGGGAACATAGATTTCCAAGGGTCCTGGCTTAGGTTCCTTTCCATATTGTCCAAGAGTCCCACGAAAGTGGAATTTTAGGGTGGGGAGGTAGGTAGCTCAGGGGGCAAAGCGCTTGTTGAGCTGGATGAGGATCTGTGTTAGGACCTAAGTATAGGTGCTGGGTGGAGTGCTCGGATACCCAGTGTGTTGGGGACAGGGAGGAGGGAAATGGGATACCAACGCAATATTTGCCCATACAATTTATCTAATTTTGATTAATATATATATATATATATAAATTGGTACTCTCAGAATAAATTCAATCTTATTTCTATGTTCAACAATAGTATAAAACATAATGATATGTCAATATGTTATATAATGTGAATCATATAACATACAATTCATATTCTAATATATATATAATTAAACAATATAAAGTAAAAAAATGGAATTGCTGAACTGCGAGTGCAGACTAAACCCCTGAAATAATTAATAAAAGCATAAAACCAAGTGAAAAAATTGAAACCAGCACCCTGAAACTCTTAACCCCAACAGCAGCCAGTCAAGGAAAAGGGTAAAACTTCCTGTCATAAATCCAAAAAGTAATGACTACAGAATGCACCAGGTGGTCGCTTGGCTCTCTGGGACTCTGGTGCTCTCTGCTACGCTGTTCTGATGGAAGATGAGTGAGAAAAACTGAGAATTTACAGAGCTCTATTCTAGGAGAAAAAGGAACTGTGGGGCCATAGTTTAAACATAAAATTTTAAACATAAAATGCCTAGGTAAATATCGATTTTACATAAACAATGATTATGTAGTTTATACTTTATACAACATACAAGATTATTTACTTGAAATTCAGTTGGGTTTCTGGTGTATCAATGGTGAATAATAAATATTAGTGTTGCTGCTATTTGGTGTTGGGGATTGAATCCAGAAACTTGCTTGTGATACACAAACAATCTACTACTGATCCACACCTTCAGTTCCATTGTTATCATTATTATTATTTTGGTTAAATATTGCAACACAGACTGAGGCACTGAGCAGGCAGGCATTCTGTAGGGTAGAACAAAACAAAAGAGCTTCAGGTAGAAGCCCCTACCTATTCTAGAAAGGTCTCAACGGACTCAGCATTCTTTGCAGTACTTTCTAAGTGGGGCACCTTTCTAAAGTCTGAGGGAAGCTGCCTGTGAGCTTTAATAAAACCAATAGAGAAAGGGATGAAACCCTTTAGGCTTTGAGCTATTCATAAATAAGTTGTCTCTACCTGTTGCCTCAGGCTACAAAACATTGAGCATAATTGAATTACCCACCTCTAGAACTTGGGGAAGATAAGTAGGCTTCTAATAACATAGGATGAAGTCCATAAAGAAGTATTTTCAGGGCTGAGGAGATGGCTCAGCAGTTATAGGCACTTGCTTGTAAAGCCCTTTGGTCCAGGTTTGATTCCCAGTACCCACACACAAAGTAGCGCATGTATCTGGAGTGCCTTTAGCTCTGGCATACCAATTCTCTCTCTCTCTTTCATAAATAAATGAATGAAATTATTTTTAAAAGAAGTAAACAAAATAAAAATAAGTACCCCAAAAGAATGAAAGTAAGCAATATGAAGAAAGCAAAAGATAGGTGAAGAACCTCTCCTGGCGTGCTGTGGAGATGACTCAGTTGTTAAAGGTGCTTGCTTGCAAAGCCTGCCAGCCCAGGTTCAATTCCTAAGCCACCCATGTAAACTGAACTCAGAAAGTGGTACAAGCACCTGGTGTTCAGTCGTAGTGGCAAAAGGCACATGTGTGCACATGCGCGCGTGCACACGCACACAACTAAAAATTAAAAACCCCTACCTGGAAAAAAATTCACCCTGTTGGCCATTTTGAGGAAGTTCTTTTTGTTCAAATTTTTATAGGAATGAAAGGAAAAGGAAAAATGTCTAGATTAATGCTATACTTTTGGGAATAAATGGTTAAAAAAAATCAGGAGCTTGTGAAGATGGCTCAGCAGTTAAAGGTATTTGCTTGTAAAGCCTGCCAACTGGGGTTCATTTCTCCAGCTGACCCCCGAAAAGCTGGCACATGCATCTGGCATTAATTTGCAACAGCAAGAGATCCTAGGCACCCATACACAAGGCATCCATGCATGCATTCAAATAAATAAATAATTTTTAAAAGAATCATAAAAGTGCAAAAAACAACAAAACTATTTTTTCTAATGTTCATAATATCAAAATTGTACAGTCAGAATTGAATAAACAGCCACTCACACAGCAGAATACTATATAGTGTTAAAGATAAAAATTTAGACTTACACTTTATATTTCTAAGTGACAGATATTAGTTTTTGGAACTTGTTTTAAAAGGAAAAGCCTTTTAGTATAGATCTGGCCGATTTTACATCAACTATGAACTGTTTTTATATTTAAAAATAAAAGGCTTGGAGCTGGGGAGGTGGCTCAGTGGATAAAGAACTTGCCACACAAGCATCAGGATCTGAGTTTGGTCTCCAGGAACCAAATCAAAAGCCCAGATGCATTAGCAGGCATCAGTAATCCCAGAACTCCTTGTAAGTAGTGGAGACAGGAGAATCTTCTGGAAGCTCGTGTGCCAGCTAGCCTGGCACACACAGTGACAATGAGAGACCCTGCCTCAAACAAGAGGGAAGGTGAGGGCTAACATCACATCGTGCTTGTCTTTTGACTTGCACATGCGCACACTGGCATGTGTGTGCACACATACACATGCACACATTCACCAAAAAAAAAGAATGGGAATTTTTGCTTTCTTGAAAAGAAAGAAAGCAAAATGCTTATACCTCCATCTGATTTCCCTGAACCAGGGCATCTGAGGTGCCCCATCACACTGGGATCACCCCATATGCCCGAGACTGAGTTGTACTTGTCTCATAATGATTGGCCAAACACCTTGCCTGACCTTTGGACAGTTCTACAGTCTCGGAATACTAGGAATATTTCTGCAACTGTTGCTTGATGTGATGTGACCTTGATCAGCTGAACAGGCAGCTAATGGACAGTGGAATTGTGACAACTGGATTGTTTTGAAAAGCAGAAGGCAACTACGAAAAATAAAGAAACCATCAACTTACTGGCTGGCCAGACAATGGAAATTATTTCTCCTCCCTAGTCTCAGTTCATCTGTCCATAAAATGGAGTGAATGGAACATTTTACATTATAGGACCATGGCAGGGATCAGATACAATAATGTGTGTGAGAGACATTCAATAAATGTCGGCTCCCTTCTCGATGTCTTTCCATCAGGCTCTTGAAGTTAGACTCGCATTTTCTTGATGATCAGGCCATGGGTTGAGGCAAAGTTGTTTGGAAATGTGGCTGGATGAAGGCTCTCCCTGCCCCATGCATACCCCCACATCCAGCCTTCGACAGGCCTCAACACCTCACTGCTCATGGATTCAATTATTTGTTTCTAGAACTTGACTTCCCCATGCATTATCTCATTTGATAACTGAGCAACAAGAAATTCTTCTGTAATTTCGATGAATAGAACATGATTAAGCAGTTGTTGGAAAATCAGAACAAAAGGAGTATTTTGTACAATAAAGGCTCGCAATCAGCTCCAAAGGGTCAGGACAGCATCTGTCATTGGACATGGAAATATGGGTTCCATTTCCATATCAGGGTGATAGACTCGGTTCCCAGCTTTCATCTCTGTGTTTCACCCGGAGAGATCCTGCTGCCCTGGGCTGAAACAAAAACTGAGCACATTTGTTTATTTCCAGTTTATTCAGAGTAGCAACTGAAATTAAAAAATAATAATTAAGATGAGTTAGCCAGTCCTCTCTGCTCTTTTTGGAGGAACAACTCGTCCTAAAGTTTGGGAGAAACATTCTCTCTGAAGCCAATTAAACACAGATGCCCAGCCGCTCCCCAGATTAGTGTTTTGCAAACATTAAAAACAAAAAGAAATGTGCAACAAGTATAGCAAAACAGGTAACTCAGAGAGCTGAGTTCCAGTTCAGGCACCACGCATGTGACCACAGGATCAGAGCATCTGAGGAACACAGTCCAGGCAATTTTCTCTCAGACTTATGTGTCTACATGGGAACCGAGGCACCTGCAAGTCCCACAGGCTTCAGAATTTTAAAAGGTGGAAAGAGCTATGTGAAATGTTGCCAAGGCTGAGTCCCCTGGCCAGGCAGGCTCCCTCTGTCAGCGTGGTATGTATGGGTACAGGGTTGCCTACATCTTGCTAAGCACCCTCTCTATGAGAGGAAGGGGTGAGGAAGCATGGGACTGCATCACAAGAGGTGCTCAATAGCACCTCTGAGTGTCACAGCCCTGCAGCTAATCCATGAAGCTGGCACAAAACACCCACCAGAAGCAGCGGCTTATGGAAGGAGAGGGTTTGTTGTGGCTGACAATTTCAAGGGAGAAGTTTCATCATGGTGGGGAAACAAGTCAACAGCAGGTAGACATCACATTCCACAGCAGCAGGAAGGAAATAATCCGAGTACTGGGCTTGGAGCTGGGCTGTCTTATCCAGAAAGGCTCGACTTCCCAAAGGCCCCATAACTTTCCCAACTTGCCACCAGCTGGGGACCATGTATTCAAAACACATGAGACTATGGGGGACATTTTACATTCAAGCCACACCAAGCTCATTTTTAGCTGGTCATTGGTGACCATAGCGCTGGGAACTTGGCCCATCTTGTGAGTAACGCTGCGTGTGTGTGCATTTGGGTGTGCATACACACATTAAGTAAAATAAGAACAGAAATGAAAAATTCAGAACAATCGCCCAATTAGCTGTCTTCGCAATTACGGGAATGTGACATTCAGTTAAGAATGTAATGATCATTTACAACTAAATTACCCATTTTCCAAGTGTCCTTGTGGCTTAGTCGTCATGCCAACTGGTTCTTAGAGTGGCGGCTGCCTGTTGCTTTGGAGAGGCAGGGCACAATAGCTTCCCTCACAGGGCCTCACATGGCTTCCTTAATTAACAAAGTGGAAACCAGTGAAGGAAGGGGTTGGGAGCCAGTGGGGGAAGGGGCTTGGCCTGATTCTCTTTTTCCTGATTTCTCAGGCTGAAGGATGGCCTGCCAGGGCGGCCTCATGATGGGGCTGGGAAGATGGCCCGATCAGGGGCACTATGCACATAAGCTTAAGGTCTCCTTTCAAAGCAGGGTGGCGGTGACATATGGAGAAGATGAAAGACCAAAAGGCAGGCTCGAAAGATTTCCACAATGATGCTGAGTGAGGCCAAATGGGTTCTTAGCAGCACCTCCTAGTGGCATCCAGAAAACCAGGTGAAGGATAGACTTCCACACTCTTCCTCTCTGTTTCCAAGAACCTGGCCTCGTGGGCTGACCGACTCGCCCACCACGGCCCATCCCCATGTCACACAGGAGTCTGCTTCTTTGGCATTTTTCTCCTTGGCATCAAGCCCAGCCTTTGCCCACCCATAAAGAGAATGCAGCCAGAAGATGACAGGGCCTGCTGATCGCACGGACATCATTTTCTCTCTCCAGAGCTCAGGAAGAAGGGCCTGAATGAAATCAGGATTTCAGACAGCTCCAGGGCCTGCTCCTGACAGCCTTCCACCTCTGATTGCAGCTCAGCTCCCAGCTGGGCCCCCAAGGAGCACGTTCATGTGGCTTTCTGGTTCTAAGAAGCCTTCTCAGCCAACACTCCTGCTCTCACACAATGAAGTGTGGTGTTTGTCATGGTCATAGAGTGGATCACAAACTGGCACGTCCATAAGTCAGGGGCATTTTGGATCGGACTTACTGAAGGTTCTGCCTTGCAGCTGGTGGCTGGTGGTGGACTTGCACATGTTACTTGAATGTTCTGAGCATCGGGGAGCCTTGTCTGTAAAGTGGGGATAAAAATGGTACTCATCCCAATGGATAAATTAAATAAACGCATGGGAGGGGGCTAGCACTATGCCTGGCACATGGTAATATATCTGCAAGTCTATAAATGCATTCTTTCTTTCAGAAAGGTACCTCAAGTGTCAAAGTTGAGCTTCCCAGAGATGGTCCATTCACCCCCTTCCCCGGCCCCTGCCCACACACTTTGTATACAGACCCCAGGGCCTGGGTGCTCAAGCAGGCTAACAGGCCCCTATGATGATTGACCTTCCATATGGCCTTTCCCAGCGTCTTTCTGAAAAGGTAATTCTAAAATGTATTAATTCTACTACCTGGAACCCTCCAGTAGCTGCCTGGACCATAATAGCCAGTATTTGATTTCTTTCTTTTTTTAAAAACTTATGAATTGTTAATAATTAGATACATTGAATGAGCATGTCTCGTGATGGCACCCCCATTTCCCTTCTTCTTGTCGCCAAACCACAGTATTTGATTTCTGAAATGGCTAAGGACTAGAGAGTCACCTGGGGCCTGGCCAGGGCCAGAGGAGACCAAAGAGGATGTGCTCACATTAGGATACTCCCTGTGAGGGAAAGGGCCGGAGCCTTGCCTGGGTCAGGGTTCACCCCAGGTCTGGGGATCACTCAGTACAGAATAGAAACATGAGGGGAAAGCATTTCAGGCTTTAAAGCAGACTGAGAGGATGGAGGGTCTTGGAGACAGCTGGCCTCAGCATGGCTGAGGATCAGGGTACCCCCGTGGAGCCACTGACTTCCCGGTGTATGCAGAGGAAGGATGCAGGCTCCCCAGCACCTGTAACAATTCCCGGGGGTGGTTTGGGGAAGCAACCCATGTCATTGACAGTGAATAAAGGGAACTCTAATTCAAGTAGGTGTGAGCAGTAGAGGTACTTGCTTTTGCATGAGTCCAGAAGTCCTGAGGAGACAGGCCAAGGGAAGAGACTATGTCCAATAATATCATCAAGAATGCAGGCTTCTGTGTGTCAGCTCTGCCTGCCAAGCAATGGGCACTTTGCAGATGTTCTTTCTTCTTGGGTCTCAGGATGAGCATCCATTTCCTCCTGAGAGTGGGGCGAGAGCACAAGACCTCCCCAGCCACAGAAGGCCACTCTTTCCCTTCTGCTTGCCGGGCTGATTAAGGACACCCCAGACCATTTATCAGTGTTTCTCTCTGAAGATGGATAGACCCTGAAGAAGTCTAGGGATGCTTTGAAAAGGAGCAGAGGAGAAAGGTGGGGTGGGAGTGCAAGAAGTTCCCACAGATCCACATACTGGCCTGCAGTGAACACAGCCAGGCCTTCGAGGCTGAGGCAACCTCTTGCTTCCCAAGAGCCCATGGCAACCTTGTGCTATGAGCAAGGATTGGTTTATTCACACAACAGAAAAGAATACAGAGAAGTTAAGAGGCTTAACGTCACACAGGTGGAGGAACAGCAGGTCTTTTACTTTTCTGCCTACTCAGAGCTTGTTTATGGTTTGGTATCCTATGGAGGACCAGAGGGCAAGAAAGGGTGCCTGGATTGTTTTGTGTGTAGTGTGTAAGTAACCACTCACTCAAGGACAATACCACAACATGAATGTCCTAGAACTTGTGTGTGGCTTTTTTCCTCCTGAACTTGCCCCTCTCCCCCCCCCAGAGTCACCCTGCTGTCACTTACAGGTCCTTCTTGGCTTGTTTTTCCTTCCCACCTCTGTGAGACCTTTGCCCCAAGAGTCCCCAATGATGTGGAGAGTGGCCAAGTCCTCTCAATTTGTTTGTGACAGGCAAAGTCCTCCTGGTGTGGGGAGCAGGGAGAGAGAAATGACATTCTGAGCAGAGCTGGGCTGATGGCCTGCAGGGGCACCACTGAGACAGACATGCCTGCAAGACGTGGGTCTTTCCAGTGGTTTCCTTATTGAAGTTCAGCGTGAAGTAAGGGGTTGAAAATAGGTTTTTAGAAGAGCTGCTTTCAGAAAAACTGAGGGCTACAATCCACATTTGGCTTTTGGAGGCAGGCCAGGAAAGGATGTATTCCCTTTCTCTGTCTTCTTCCCATTCAAGTGGGAGAGAAGAGTTCAAGGATATCCGTTTTCCCCCATCCCCTTCAAGCAGGCTCCTTGGCCTGGTGCCATCAAGATCAAGGGCTCCTTTAGCTACTGGGATGCCTACCCTTCTGAACCTGGCCAACAAGTCTGAAGTGGCATTATGGTTAGGCAGAGTTTTGCCCTCTTTCCCAGTGTTTCTTCACATTGCAGAGTATTAACCACTACATGATCACAGCAACCCACCAGGATGTTACTCTCCTTTTCAAATGGGGTCTCCCGAGTTTGGGTGGATTCTATCAGAGATTGGTTCTCATGAAACCAATCATGGTAAGTATGAAAGCAAAGTGAAACACTAGAGGCACTTCATACATGGAAGATGATCTTTTGGCTCCTTCTAATACAATGTTGTGCTCTATTGCTTCTCCCCATCTGAAAACAAGGCCAAGGAGGCACAGTGAAGGCTGTCCATGAGTGGTTACTTTCCTCGGATCACGTTGTAACTGAAAGCACTAGAGGTGAACTTAGGGAAATCTAAACATGACTTCCAGCTTCCTTGATGAAAAGACTTCACAAAGTGATCTTAAGAAGTCCCCATCTTTGTCTTTTTAAAAGGAAAGAGTGTCAGGTGGCTGCCAGGGACCCTCTTAGCTCCAGGGAGGCAAGTTTTATTGACTTCCTTACCCCTGTAGCTAGAGGCAACCAGATTCCCAAAGAGCCTTCACTGAAACAAGACAAATGAAAGTGTTATTGAGGCATAATTGACCTACAATAAACCAAGGACTTCCCAAGGGGAACAGCCCAAACTAGATTCTGGGTTCTTTTAGGTTGAAAACAGAGTTGCTTCCCAGTGGACATCTTCAGCAGCCTACCAAAACCTCACTCTGATTAGGGGGAAAACATGTGGTTTTCCAATTATCCTGACATTTCTGACAAGGTCATTGTTCCTTAATCCTAAAGGATTGGAAATAGCTCAAATCTGACTGGGCTTATGTCACATGGCATTGGCTTCCAGGATTCCCATTAGCAACAAAGGCATTAGCAGTTCCCAAAGGTCATAATAGGGCTAAGAAGGGGGCTCTGAGCCTGAGATAGGGGAGAGGCGGGACTCTGAGAAGGCAATTTACTTGAAAATAGTAACTAAATCATTTCAAGTGTGACACTTTCTGCAAAGAAACAGATTTTGCCCAATTCTTCCATGCTCCCTATAGAGACAGTGAGACTGAGCTAGAGTTGGGTGAGCCAAACAGTGGCAATACTTTAAGGGAAACCTCACAGGCCACTGCCACTGTCCTCAAAACTCTGAAGTTAAGTCGGAGCAAAGAACCCCTATACTTAGGTTACAATGAAACACCTTTTTATCTACTTTACTCCAGGAAGCCATTAGCCATAGGATCAATCACTGTGTGCACATTAAAATTAACCTTATACAGGGATGGTTAGTGTTCGAGAAAAAGTCCCTACTATTGGATGAACTAACCAATGGTTCATTTTCTGCACTGCTGAAACTTGGGGCCCTGTAATTCTTTCTCGTGGGAGCTTTCCTGTTGTAGGACGTTTAGCAACATCCTGGCCTCTACCTACCAGATACCACCAGCATCTCATCACTCCCAGGGACCACAATCAGAAATGACTCCAAGCATGGCTGAATGTCCTTTGAGGAGAAAAACTTGTCACTGGCTGAGAACCACTGTTGGAGAGTAATATGGTTCCATTTTTAAGATTAAAGTGCTACTAGATGATTGCTGCTTGATCTTCTATTTATTATGCGACTGCTCTATGCTAGGCATTGTGTCAAGAACACGACAGAGAGCATCTCATTTATCTGTGGCTGGTGGATTTCCAGTCTCTTTTATTATGAGATGCATATAAAGCAGTAGGGTCTCCTAATTTCTCCAGTTAATTCCAAGGCTCTTCTTCTGACTCCTGCCCTTCTGAGGAAGCAGGAGAGGCAGAGCTGGGTAGTTATTAGTCAGTTTCACATGGCTAGATAAAGCTTCCAAGACAAACTTGTAAAGAGGCTTGTTAAGAGTGTATTTTTTGGGGGGGGGCTGTGAGTTCTGATCAGCATTGGAATTTCGACCTGCTGTTTCCCACCTGGTCTGGTTCAACACTCCTTAGGAAACTTGGTGGTCTCCTTCTTCAGGGAGGGCACCGTATTGATGCCAAACTTAGTGAAGACACTTGGTAGGCATAACATGCTATGACCCAGATCTCCCAGACTCAAGTGATCCTCCTGCCTCAGCTTCCTGAGTAGCCGAGACTACAGGCATGAAACACCAGGTCTGGTAGGGGAGCAAGTACAGGCTGCACAGTGAGGATTCTGGTGAGGACTCCTTTGGTCATGTCACTTTAAATGAAAGAAGTGGGGCACACTGATGGGGGCACATTAGGAGTAAGAGATCCCCTTGCCAACCAGGAAGCCAGAGAGGAAAGGGGAAAAAGAGAGAGGCCTCCAGCTGCCGCTTCAACTGAACAGATGCATGTGCCACCCTGTGCACCTGGCTTTACATGTGCACCGGGGAATCCAACTCATGTCTTCAGGTTCTTCAGGCAAACACCTTAACTACTAAGCCATCTCTCCAGCCTCCTATCCTCTTTTCATAAATGGAAAAGGTTCAGACAAAGTGGGCACACACTTAGGGGTGGGTGTTCAAAAGCACACCCCTCAGAAGTGGCAAGGTTCAGACTCCAAACTCTGTCCCTACCTCCTATGGTTTGGATTTATTTTAAATGCATTTCTCAAGGTTTTTGTGTTGAGAGCTTGGCCCTCAGCGTGGTGATAATGAAAGGCAAGACCTTTATGAGAAGGTCTAGTAGGAGAATCCTGGGTCAACTAGGAGTTGACCTCAGGAAATATCTTGTGGCTCTCTTTCTCTCTCTCTCTCTCTCTCTCTCTCTCTCTCTCTCTCTCCTTTCTCTCTCTCTGCTTGCAAAAAAATAATTAAAAATTTAAAAGGAGGATAATAATTCCTGCCTGGAAAGGTTGTGAAGCTGAAAATCAAAATCTCTGATGAGAGGGAACGTGCTTAGTTCCTTTACCTCCACCTCCTCCACTGGTGACTGCTGGGCCTGGCTCCTAGTAGATCCCAAATAAATGTCCCTTGAATGAATAGCTTGAGGAAGAAATTGTCTGGCATCTGCCATAGCCACTGGCACTGACAGGAGTCAATAAGTACTGAATGGCTGATTGTGGTGCTGACAGGCAAAGGACAGACGCCAGGAGGCATCAGAGGTAGCAGCAAGCAGACACACAACAGAACCAGCTCCACCTTTGCGGAGTCTGTGAACCAGGAGGATGAGAATAACAGTCAACAGCCACAAATCCCCAAGTGGTTCCAAGTATGAAAGGCATGGGCAAGTGGTGATTCTGAGTAACCCGTACACTAAGCTCACATTGTGTGCAATAACCTCCAGCCATGCTCAGGTGAGACCAGCTGCCCAATGGCATCTAGCCTGTGGGTTTGTGACTGGGCCAGAGACTTAGACTCTAGAGGAGTTCTAAGTTGGAAAACAGTGCTCTTAAAGCTTAAAACAATGAACTTTAATAAAAGAAAACATTTAAACACTTAATAGGCATTGAAAGTAATTAGGTTAATAAAAGTCTGTTTTGTTCCAATTCAGTAAATGCTTTCTTTTATTAATGTCCTTTAAGCTTTGGATTAAAATGTGTATGAATTTGGAAAAGGTCACACTTGCCATTTTCCCCAAGACTGATGGATACCTACAGAAAGTAGTTGGACTACCTCAGGGTGCTAACGAGAGAAAGCCTGGACTCTACTACATTTCCAAAGGGTCCTGTAACTTAGGACACATTTGTCATAGCCTTCAGTTTTCTCATTGGTTTTTGAGGCAGGATCTAGCTGTGTCTTTCAGTTTGGCAAGTAGCCCAGGTTGGCCCTTGTCATAGTCAGGCACATGCTGCTGGGATGAATCTCCACACCAGGCACAGTTTTGGGAGGAAAGTATTTATTGAAATAACAGATCCAGGGGAAGTTACAGAATGGCAAAAGAGGCTGGTCCCCTTTCACAGATCCAAGCAGAGAGAGACCCTCACTAGCACCTCCAAAACAAGCAAGCACACTCTAACTAGCAAACAACAATAGGACTGCCAGACTTCAGCTCTGACTACTCTTTGCATATGTATAGCTGGAATTTCACATCCACCCCAGAATCACCTTAGGGTTGGAGCCTAAGATCCAGCCTATGTGACACCTCCTCCAGCCAGGCAGCTGGAGAAAAACTTTTACACTTTTGAATCTGATGGGTAACATTCAGGAAAACAACCACAGCCCTGAAGTTAGTCCTCCTCCCTCTGCCTTCCAAGTGTTGAGATTACAGGTTTGTACACCACACCAGGCTCCTTCTTTGTAAAGCCGGGTTAATATCAGGCTGTGTTGAGGATCTATAGTGCAAAGGTATATGTGTCAAGCACCTGGTGTCCCACATGTACAAGGATGTCAGTGGATAAGGAAGTGTTTCCTTCTTCCTTTTACTTCAGAGACCATCTTTTAAAGTCACATATTCCTCTTTTTTCAGGGCTAAAGATCAAACCCATGACCTCTTGCATGCTAGGTGTGATGATTAGGTTTTGTTGTCAACCTGATTTTTTTCATAATCTTTGCTGGGTCTCTGAGGATGTTTATATGAAGGCAGTTTCTCAGTAGGGGACAGGATGCAAGGAAGTTCAGAGAAACTAGAAGTAGACATCCCTTCCTGTGTGGGCACTGCAGGAAGGAAATTCCAGAGATTCTAGAAGCCATTAAATCTGGGATAGGGTTGTAAGACCCCACCCTAAGGCTATATGAAGGGGGAGAAAACTCTTCTCTCTCTCTCTCTCTCTCTCTCTCTCTCTCTCTCTCTCTCTCTCTCTCTCTCTTGCCTGCCTCCTTGCTGGCCCCCATGCCTGCCTGGCTGCTGGTGCTTGTCATTGAACTGGAGCTTCCTAGCCTGGACTGAAGACCAGCAGCTCCCCACGAAGCCTCTAGGCCTTCAGTGCTGGATTAGGACTGCTGAGGCATCCAGCCATGTGGACTGAGCAGTGACCTGTTTCTTGACTCTTTAGCTTGCAGACTGTTATTGTGGGACTGTTGTGAGCTAATCCAATAAACCCCCTTTTGTGTACTGCAGTTCATTCTGTTGATTCTGTTCCTTTAGAGAACCCTGACTCATACACTAGGCAACTGCTTTTTCACCGAACTGCATCCTGGGCCCCACCTTCACTCTTTACAAACTCAGGTCAAACAATAGCACGGATGGGAGCTTTCCCATTCCGGGGCTGAGAAATCTTCCACCTTTGGATTTCTACAGCTCTCCACATGCATTCTTGAGATGGTCTGACTGGAAGGTCCTCAAGGCCAGATGCTGATACTATGCATCTGTGTACCCCCTTAGTGTCATTTCCTGTCTGCTCTGAACTGCAGGGAACTACATTTCCCAGGGTCCCTAGTAGCAGTAGGCTTCTGGTGGAGAGCTCATCAAAGAGGACAATTAACAGGAGATTAGAAAGTGAGAAGAAAGGAGAAAAGAGGTATTTCCCTTCTTATATTTTTGATGGTGGCTGTGGGTGACAGTTAATCATAACTGTCTCTGAGATTAGTAAAACACTTCTGGCATGCATGTGAGGGGTTTCCAGAATCAAACAACTAAGGGGAGAAGACCTGCTCTGAATCTGGGCAGTACCACCTAATAGGCTGGAATCAAGGAGAATGAGAAGACCTCCTAGCACAATATCTCTCTCTCTCTCTCTCTCTCTCTCTCTCTCTCTCTCTGTTAGCTGCCATGAGATTAACAGCTTTCCTCCATCATGATAGACTCACCACAGGCCCAGAAACGCAGAACAAATAACCATGGACTGAAGCATCCAAAATCATGAACCAAAAGAAACTCTACCTTTTGTTTCTCTATAGGATTTGTCACAACTCCAGAAAGTGACATTGTGTCTCCCTGATGGCCCCTCTGCATGGTCAGACGTGCCTGGTCATCTGGCTTCTGGCTTCTGATAATGCTGGTTTCCTCCCTATGTGCTTTGAATCCTAGTGATATTGGCAGCTTTCTGATGATGCAAGACTCTGGCCTGTATGGCCATCTCCTGTTGGGCTTCTCAGTATCTCCATCTTCCATATAAAATTCCCTCCACGTGAAATGCCCATTGCTGTGGTAAATCCCTTCCACATGAAATAGCTATCATGGGTTCTTGTCCTCTTTTAAGACCCAAGGTGGTACATCCCTTGTCTACGTAGTCTCTGCTGCAGCACCTGACCCATGGGAGGATCTAGGGGAAGATCATTTTCTTTGTTTGTTTGTGTTTTTTTTTTTTTTGAGGTAGGCTGACCTGGAATTCACTATGTAGTTTCAGGCTGGCCTTGAACTCATGGAAATTCTCCTACCTCTGCATCCCAAGTGTTGGATTTTCCCAGAGGGAAAATCATTTTGACTGAGTACGTTGACTGTTGTAATATTCCAAAAAGGGTTGGTGTACCAGTTACTTTCCCATTGGTAGGACAAAATGCCTGACTGGAAGCAGCTTAAGGAAGGAAAGGGTTCATTTCCAATTTACAGTTTCAAGGGGAAGTCCACCATGGCAGGGGCAGACAGCCTGCATCACATCAGCAGAGAGAGCAGAATGCAGCAAGCTAGGCTGGACTGCTACACTTCAAGGCCTACTGCAATGACAGGCACACTTCCTTCTGTGGGGCTGAACCTCCTAAAGGTTCCACAACCTCCCTGCACAGCACCACCAGCTTGGATTAACACAAATGTCTACGGAGAGCATTTCACATGCAAACCACCACAGTGAGGTTTTGTTCACTTTTCCAGACTCCCCGCTTTCTTTCCCTACCCACTTTCATTAACCTTAGCAATCCAAAGCCATGATAAGCAATTAATATGAGGATATGCCCTAGAAAAGCCCATGACCAAATCTTTAAAGTGCTTAAAAATTTGGACTAGTTAATTTTTATTTCATTTTCTCAAGCTGCTGCTTCTGGCTGTATCCAGCTACATTACATGTGTAATCAGGGAGTCCAAATTAAATATCCCTGACCTCTGCCCTTCTAATCAATCACAAATCAGGAAGGAGAAGAGCAAGTTCAAGTGGAGGAGTCAGATATAGAGATCTAGCTCTCTCCATCTGCTCTGTTAGGTTCAGCACAGAGGCAGGACTTCAACCCTGAAGCCATACAGAATGCAGGGTAATCACTTCCAGTGCTAGCCTGTGCACATGGCATGTGTCTCAAGCAAGAGTTTAAAAGGCCTAATGTTCCCAACACAAACTGGCTGGTCTAGTCATGACCCCACAGTGGTTATTGACACCCCTACAAGAATCACACGGTTCTGAGCCCATCACATTTGACATGGAGGATGGAGGAGAACAAAAGGAATGAGACAGCCAGACAGAGGAAAGAATAGCTTGCAAAAGGAGGGTACTCAATGGAATGGGGATGGGAAGCCGGGACAGAAGAGATAGTGTGATGGACATATGACCAAACTGTAGCATGTTCTAATGTAAAGTTCCCAATACAAACTTTAAAAAAGGTTAATGCTGAATTTAAGAAAATTCCAGTTTCAAAAAGTTGTGAAGAAGCTGTCTCTGAAGATATCAGGGATATTTTCCTGTCATAGAAGCCTTCTGTGTTCAGGACTTTGGTCTGTGGACCTATGTGTATAAAAATTTTGACTTTTATGCGTAACAGATATGGACTCGTGGTCCAGCATGAGCCTCAGTTTCCTCATCTGTAAAATGGGTGACTACATCATCATCATCATCATCATCATCATGCAAAGAACTGCCAGAAAGACACGGGAGATGCTTAACAAAGGGTAGAGCCTGCAACCTGGATTGGTTCCTTGTCTGGGAGACCATTCAGAGATCCAGCCCAGCCTCAGAGTGCTGTGGGTACATTGTTTTGCTTTAATTGACATGTTATATGTAAGGAAACTCTTTACTTTGGGGTAACCAACACCACTGGCAATAAAATACTAGAGAAAGCCCTTGAGTAGCTGACTCAGGTGCTGCTGCTGTCTGTGCTGCACGCACCTGAGGAGTCACCTGGCTCACCTGACTCCTCTTTCCTGCATGGGCTAGTGAGGAGCAGGGGCTCTTCTCTAAGTCTCCTGACACCTCTCTCTCACTTCTCCCATTCCTCTCCTCTCCTCTCCTGTTCTTTCCCCTCCTCTGTTCTTGTCTCCTCCTTGTCAGCTTTTCTCACTCCCCTCTTCCCTTTGATCTTCCTCTCCTCTCTTCTTCTTTCCTCTCCTCCTTCTCTCTCCCTTCCTAACCCCTCTCACTCTTTCCCTCTTCCTTTCTCTTCCTGTCCTTTCTCTTTCTCTTTCCTCTGTTATCCCCTGTCCTCTCTTGGTTAGGTTTTTGTCTCCTTACCCCTGGTCACCTCATCATCTGCTGTCACATTCTGACTCTGTCCTCAAACTGCATGGCTGATGGGTTTCAGAAGGTTCAGCACTTGGCAACTGTAATATGGCGGTTGTGATGGGCCCTGGACTTGCTGGCCTTGACAATCATTGATGGGTCATCTCACATGCAACAGGTCTAGGCTGTTGTCCTCCTCCATCCCTGCCTCAGATACTGCTGAGGTATCTTTCTGCTCCTTCCCTCCATCCACCACCATCCTTGTGCCTGCCCTCTTCTGTGACTTCTGCTGTGATGTGGATTCTTCTCTGCTTCTCCCTGAACTGCAGAACCTGACACCCTTTCCCCACCTCCACCTGCCTGCCTGCCAGTGGTGGCTGCACTGCTCGCCCATTTCCTGGGTCATATCACTGCTCAGAAGTCTGCCCTGGCTGCGCCTTCCCTCCACTGAAGCCCAGCAAGTCACCCGCAGCCTTTTCTGAGGCCATTCTATTTGAAACCAAGAGTTGTAAGTTCTATTGTTTGGTGTTATTTAAAAGTGGCATGCACCCACCAAGTGTGGCAAAACTCTGTTGGGTGATTGGGGATTCTGCGGTTTAGGGAGGGCTTCATTGCTACAGGGATTTTCAGAGCTTTAAAATGCTCTCTGAATCAGAAAGAAGAGGATAGAATTCACTACATTTCTGAAGTTCATGTCCCCATGGCATTTTTCACAGAATCTTGTGGGACTAACATGCTCCAGAATATTCTTTGTAGAATGCAAAATCAAAAATCTCTGATAGATATTAAGCCCTTGTGCTGAACACTTACAGCTGGTCCTCAAATGGCTTCTGACAATGGTCTTCTTTTCTTATTAAGTAGAAACACATCATGTGTTGGTACCATTTCCCTCTTCCCTGACCCCACTCCACAGAGGGTCCTCCTCAGTGGGATTGCTGCTATCCTCTTGAGGGACAAAAAGAGGGTCATCTGAGAGTTCCATGATCAAGAGCAAGACAGTGTGTGTGTGTGGGGGGGAAGCATCATCCCAAAGGCATGGGCATGCTAGGGAGGCTTTGGGAAACACTACAGTTCCTTCATCCAGTTCTCCTCCTATGCCTTCTATAAGGCTGATTTGCCTCACTAGAGGGGCTCCCATGGGAACACCAGCTAGCCAGCATGGAGCTACAGCCCACACACATTTCTGGCTTTCTTGTCTCAGGAACATTACATGGTTGTTGGAAAACATGGCTTGCCAGGAGTCCCGCTGTATGGGTTACCTGGGCAGAGAGTTTGAGCTAGGTTAGCCCTGGGCCATGTGGTTGGATTCTGGCCTTCCTACCCATCCTTCAATCCCAGGATTCCCAAGATCAATGAAAAGATCTCATCATTCAAATTATACCACAATGTGCCAGCACCACATGCTGCTCCACCAGGGAGAAACCCCCTTGTCACATGAAATGCTTGCCCACTCGTAGGATTCTATGCTTTATGCAGAGGAATGAGGATAGCTTTGTCCTGCAAGACCTCATGGCCCACACAAATGATCTACCATAAATCTGTTGCTATTAACCATTCTGCCCTTCCAGGTGCACTAATCCGATTGTGTCAGCAGAAAAAAGGAGTTGTGCTCAGAGTAATGAACCAATGTGCTGAAAGAACCAGGAGGCTTTGAAGGTACTGACTGCTTCTCTGGGCCCAAGGGAGTAACTCAGTATAAGTACCAGACTAGGAGGGACTGAGTCCTCACCATGGACCAGGCCCCTCTGAGCTCTTTGTGTTCATTAACTTGCTTATTTGTCATAGTGACCCAGACAAAAAGATGCTATTTTTGTCTCATCCACTTATAGAAGGGGAAAACTAGGTCAGAAAGGCCAAATGGCATACTTAGCCACTTAGGTCACTTGGTCACTTAGCTGAAAAGTGGAGTGGCAGGACTTGAACTTGGGCATCCTGGTGTGGAGTCTATAGCATTCTGCATGAGCGATGGGTGAGAAGACACACTGATGAGGATGGGCAGGTGCTCAGAACTCCCTTCATGGTGTAGGGATGAAGGGCTGTGGGAAAGCAGCTAGCCCTGCAGTCCTGCCGAGGCTTTGGGACAGCTCTACACAGTCCACTCAGGGCATGGTGTGTATTTAAAGGTAGATGAATTTTAATATGAGACATTGGAGAACAAATGTGCATCTATCCAAGAAAGTTCTTCTCAAGTGGGAAATTCATGAATCGGTAGGGGATTTATGCTGACCTGAGAACATTTCTAACATTTCCAACAAACTGATGAAAAAGAAACAAATAAAATAAAACAAAGGAAATTAAGAACGACAAGAAAACCACAGCAACAAACCTGGCAGGCAGTCACTTCATTTGCCTGTGGGTAAAACTGACATTAGGAATAAAAGGAGAGCTAACAGAAAGAATTTCAAAGCTTGAGCATCCTTTTTATTCCTCTGTTTAACGCCAGGTTCCAAGGGAGAGCAGAAGGGGAATGCCTGGTGCATGCTCATTCGTTTCAACCCATGCAAGTGACTTAAGGGTTTTCTGTCAGAAGCAGGAGGGTCTCCACACTGCTTTTCCAAGCTAGGAGAGAGCTCTGCATGTCCGTGAAGCCTCCCACGTGGCCATCATTTCTTCTTGAACACTTGTCGGCACACCTGATCCCCACAGGTCAGCTCCTGCAATGTCACAAAGGAGGTGAGTATCTGACAAGCCTGGCCTTTTTTCTGTCCATCACCAGCCCTCTTGGTGTCTGGGGCAGGAGCAGGACTGAAATAAAGATGACATGTAGTCGTTCTGGGCAAAGTGCCTCTCAGATCCAATCAGCTGGCATGCCCTGCAGGTAGCAGTAACTTGCTCTTGACACTCAAATTGAGCTTGAACAACTATAAAAATAAAAAAATGCAAAGAAATGACCCTCTTGGGTGGGATTTCGCCTACTCCCATGATTAAAACAAAATCACCTAAATTTCTTAATGGTGAAGTCAGGAGGAAGGGAAGCAGGTGGCATGGAGGGAAGGAGCTGGGAAGAAGCTGCCCTAACACTGGGGGCACTCTGGTTCTGGTGATTCAGTTGCTGAGTGACCATGGCTCAGGCAACAACAAGGTATGAGGTACAGAAGGGACTCCGGCCTATCTGTGTAGTTGACAGGTCCTGCTTTCCATATAGGTTTCACAGGCACCTCTGTGACCCCTGAAGGAGGAGAGAAAGCAAGCATGCTCAATGCACTTGACGAGGAATCACTTTATCTTAGCCACAGGTATCACTGGGGATGGTCCTATAATTAAAAAATACACCATTCAAACCAGAGCAGATAAGGAAAGTTGTCAGGGAAAAATACGGGGAATACCTCTCATATACCACAGCTGATATTGCCTCTGAAATAAAGATCTCAGGTGAAGCAATGATGGCTCTGAAGAGCATCATGGTGATGAGAATGCTGACTCTAGAGCCAGGTATCTGCCTGACTCCATAGATGAGTGAATGAATGAATGAATGGTGATCTACTCATTGACTGAGCTATTCACTTAGCAAATGAGTGGATGGGTTCACGAAGGAGTGAATTTTTTTTCACTATTCAAATATGGAATGCATAAATTGCCTGAAGTTTGAATTCAGTTTCACTGAAGAATAACAAAGCTGTCTTGAGAGATGCAGTTTACTGAAGGATCTCAGCCATGTCCCTAGTTCTCTGTTCTAGTAAGAAACCAACTTTGTATATTTGGGGCTCAGATGCATCATGTCTCAGAGTGAGACACTGATGCCTGAGGCAGTTCCAGGCCCTGCTTCCCCTCCATTCCCCGTCCCTCCCATACCAGGCCCTCATAACTGAGAGAAGGCCTGGTCCTGCCCTCCCCAGGGCGTCTTAATACCATGGCTCACATTTCTCCCCAGCTGGTCTTTAGCAGGTTCTCTGAATGTCTTCTTGGATCTCAGACTTCTAACTCAGCATTTTATGCTTTCTTTTTAATTGCAGCCATTCACAGAAACAGCCATATAGATTTCTTTCGGGAGTCCCCTGAGCCAGGTGGGGATGGCTTTCTGACTATATGACCACAAGCATTAGGCTGGAGCTCAGAGAAGGAACACAGAGCCATTTTTCTTGTCAAAGCATCTGGCTTGATGACCCAAGAATTTCTGTGAACACAGTAGGATGGGCTGTAAAGACCCCCAAGGCTTACCAGGTACAGCTTGTCTCCCTCAACCCACTGTTTCCAGCCACGGTTCTCCTTCTCCCCCTTCTGCACGCATACAAGGACGTTACCCTCCCAGGTGACCAGCGTCTGCAATGACAGATTCCCAGACAAATCTTATGTATGGTCTTGAAAGACTGGGCAAGCTCAAGTCTGTAGCTGCAGTCCCCACAGCCCAGCTCTGTGTGCCCACAGGCCAGAATACTGGACTCAAGTCAAGCTGGCTTCTCCAGGCTGGCTTGGTTCTCTTTTAAGGAATTCTACTCCTCCATTATCCTATATGGTAAAGAAACCAAGTCAATGAAGCAAAGAAGACAATATTAAATTATTGGCAATGCAAAACTTCTGGCAGTGGGAAAATACCTCAAAGTCAACAGATAAATAACAAACTGAGGGAAAAAGACCTGTATCAAAACAACAAAGACTCAATTTCCTTATACATAAAGGACTCCTGTAAATCGATAAGGAAAAGATCATTAACCTAATGGGCCATGTCAACAAATGACATGAGATAACAGCTTACAGCGGAACCACGGCTTTTAAATATGAAAGATACTTCACCTGACACATAAGAAAAATGTTAATAAGACTACTTTAATTAATTATGTGACCAAAGGCTAAAGATTTAGTAATATACAGAGTTGAAGACTCCCAGCCTCAAATGTCAAATCTTTTTAGAGGGCAATTTTATATTACCTTTCGACACATAAAACTAAACACAAACATATACACATATATAATCCATATATACATATGTACTTATACACACATATATAAATACATTCATTCATACTGTCCTGGTTTGATCCAGGTGTCCCCCACAAACAAATGAATGTGTTCTGAATGACTGATCCCCAGCTGATGGCACTAGGTTATAAGCTAGCTTCCCCTTGGCAGTGTTTGTCACACCTTCCTGCCGCTGTTTGTAGTGCTGTGGTAGAGGTGATTTCCACCCCTCTGCTCATGCCATCATTTTCCATGCCATGATGGAGTCTACCCTCAAGTTTGTAAGCTAAATAACCCCATTCCTCCACAAGCCACTTTTGCTTGGGTTCTTTCAGCACAGCAACTAGAAAACTGAACAGTTTTGGTACCAGAAGTGGAGTCATCTGTTGATGCTGGAACACTGATCTTGTGGCTTAGCCTTTTGGAACTGATCTGCAGGAGAATTATGGAAGGATTTGAAATCTTGTCCTAGGAGACACCTTGCAGTCCTGTAAGTGCAGCTTGATGGACCATTCTGGTCAGAGTGGGAAGACCTGAATGAAATAAGAACTATGGACTTCAGTGAGGCTTGGCTTACAAGGGTGAGAAAGAACTTTGTCAGGACTGTGCCAGAAGCAGTTTGTGTGAGAGGCTTGCTGTGTTCTGCCTGCCTGTGTCCTGAGAACTTTTGCAAGGTTGCTTTACGCAAAGATGGACTGGTGTAAGCAGATGGAGATGGCACAGAAAGCAAAGAGATCTTTGGGCCGAAACTGCTACCCATTCAGCTGCAATTGTTTGAGAAATGACAACCATTGAGATTGGGCCAAATGATCTGCATTGGAACAACAGGACGAATGCGGACTTTTTGAAGTAAGGGGCCTGAATGCTTTGTTCCCCCCCTGAATTAACAAGTTGGTAGCCCACCTGGTTCTGTAGAATATTACAAATGCAGGAAGAGAGGGTCATTGGATTTGCAACACAGTTTTGTTTTTGAAAAATGGCCATCGACAATGTGAAGCAGGTGTGTTGGATTGCCTGCGTGAAGGCCTGATGGAGCCATGAAAATGAACTGTGGGTTGCAGTGGTGACCAAGTGAAATGCCAGGACTATGGATTGCTGCCAAAGTGAGCTACCAGCACTGGATGAAGTTTTCCCAGACTGAGTAGCCGAGCTGGAGGGGCAGAATCAGATCTCCAAGAGACTTTTTACTGATTAGAATTATTGAACTTAGAGATTGAGGTTTTCCTGCTTGTTTTAAATCTTATATTGTTTCAATCTGTTTTTGCCATGTCTCATGTTATCTTTTGCAATGTGAATGTTCTATGCCATTATGGGTTTGCTTTTATGGCTCAGTTGAAAGAAAAACTGTGGGGACTTATGTAGTTGAGGTGAGCACATAGTATTTTACATCATATATGACTATTAGTTTGTGGGGGCCATGGGCAGACTATCATGGTTTGATCCAGGTGTCCCCCCACAAAAAATGAATATGTTCTGAATGATTGATCCCAGATGATGGCAAGTTAGATATTAGACTCTCACTGGAGCTGTTTTGTTGGGGGAAGGCTTATGGGTGTTAAAAGCCAGCTTCCCCTTGCCAGTGTTTGGCACACCTTCTTGCTGCTGTTTGCAGTGCTATGGTGGAGGTGATGTCCATCCCTCTGCTCATGCCATCATTTTCCATGCCAGGATGGAGTCTACCCTCAAGTTTGTAAGCCAAATAAATGCATTCTCCTCCAAAAGCCACTTTTGCTTGGGTTCTTTCTGTGCAGTAACTAGAAAGCTGACTACAGTACATACATACATACATACATACATACATACATACATATATACGTATATACATACATATAAATGTTTTGTTGAGACAAGGTCTTATGTAGCCAAGACTGGCTCTGAACTCACTATTAGCTAAGGATAACCTTGAACTCTTAATCTTCTTGCCTCTCAAGTGCTGGGATTACAGCTGTAACCATAACACTTGGTAAAACTGCTCATGTTCTTTGACTTAAAATTCTCCTCCCGGGATTTTTTCCTATAATAGTCACATTGTGAGGACCCTACAATGGAGGGTGGAATCAGAGGCAGAGAGGTTCCCTAATTAATCCAGGGGCTGCCCTCATAGCTTCAGAGTCATTCTTATCACCCAGAACCAGGATGGTGAACCTTTCCCTGGTCTTGGTTTCTTCTATGTATTGATGTCACCTGGTTAGTAGCATAGCAGGACTCATGAAGGACTTCAAGCCGAGCTGGCCAGCAGGTTGAAGAAACCCCAGACCTGTTTCCACCCTAGAGCACATATTTACAAGTTACATGACCTTTAAGCTCCTCCGCTTCTGGCCCCTCTTCTCATCTTAATACCTGTCTTGGTACAAGGAGATCCTTTGGGGCCACCCACTATGGTGCCCAGATCAGACTTGCTCATGCACCTGCTGAGATGATTATGCCATTCCCACTGTGTCTGTGCCAGCCTTCCTTGGGGATGAGCCTGGTGCCAGCTGGTTTTCTTCCAAGTTCACACAAACCACCTGGTGCTTCTGAACAATATTAATCGAAGGACCAGGCACTTGTTTTTCTTCAACATCTTGTAAATCCTATTGGTGTACACTGACCTATGGGTTTTTTCCCCTCCATTTTTCTGCATTATATAAATCTGTTCTCTACAGATTGTTAAATCTACTCATTCCTAAAATAATATTTGACCTTAACCATTTCATATACTTTATGCACAATTTTATTCCTCATTTTACTCCCCAGTACATCACACCATTGTTATAGCAGAAGACCGGAAGCTTCATAAATTCTGTCAGTCAGTGGCTGTGTAAATATGTTCTTCCCTGATATGCAGGCAGAGAGAGAATACAGAGAATGTTTTTTAAGTTTAGAAGGAATCCAGCAAGGTGCAGAGCAGAGTGTATCAGACAAGGCAGTGGTATGGGAAGAATGTATGCATGCGTATGTTTGGTAAAAGAAAACCTGAGTAGTGAGGAGGGGCTGAGCTGGGAGCCCAAGGTGAGAAAAAATTTCACTTTTTATTGTTTAAATTTTTTCTTTATTTTTTTTTATTTATTTGAAAGAGAGAAAAGAAAATATGAGTCTACTGCAAACAAGCTCCAGATGCATAGGCCACTTTGTGCATCTGCATCTGGCTTCATGTGGGTACTGTGGAATTGAACCCAGGCCATCAGGCTTTGCAAGCAAGTATGTTTAACCACTGAGCCATCTCCTCAGCCCATGTTCAAAAATCTTTAACCATCTACATGTGCTAATATTCCCACAAACTAATTTAAAAATAGAACTTGAAATGCTTTCTAAAGGAAAAAGAGGTTTTTGTCTTTTTCAAGGCTTTCAAAGGCCTCACAGCTGAGAAGGTCTTAAAAAACCTGAAGTGGCTGGTTTCTCTCCTAGCTCTTCTGAGACGGAGGAATGTTTGCAACACATTTATGCTGTTTCTCATCTTGACTTTAGACTCATGACTTCCTTCCAAAGTAGACAGACAAGGACTCTTGTCTCCTTGGGCAAGCAATGTATCTTCTGTTCTTCCTACTCCCATATTGCCTCAAACCTGGTGGAGCCCGAATACATGCCAACTGACTTGATACCCATATCCTCCCATGGGCTGTAATCTCCAGGAGAGAAGAGGCTACATTGCTATTCCTGTCCACATCACTCAGCACTGGGCCAGCATTGCTCAGTGAATCTGTGGGTTAATAATTTTGTTGAAGCAGAACCTTGAGGTGAATTCATTGGCCTCCTTGTCATCGAAGAGTTCCCATCAGAATACACAATGCCCTGAAAGGTGGGCATTTGAGGGCCATGGTCCATTTATTGGTCTGCCTTTTATATGAGACTTGAGATCTCTGTGGGCAGGAAGGGGCTCTAATTTATAATTTCACCTCTAGCTTCTGACACAGGCTTGACATGTAGTAGGAGTTTAGCAAAATTTACAGAAATAAGAGAGGACAAAAATGTTAGTTCACAGGAGGCCTGTCCTAATACTTCATTTTAATAACTCATATTGGGCATCAAGATTAAAAGTTATTCTGATCCTAAAGTAAATCGGTTACCAATTAATCATGGTGCTACAATATTAGAGCCTTACTCCTACATAAAATAGATAATGGGAAGCAGAAAGAAGAGAATGGTTAAATGAACTAAACTCCATAATTCAATGTACAATTACTTATTTAATTTTTTTTGCAAGAGTCTCATGATATGGCCCAGGCTTGTTTTCTCACTTTCTTCCCTCAGCCTCTTGAAGTGCTGGGATGATAGTGTGAGCCACCATGCTAGGCTCAATTTGTCTTATTTAATAACTTTCCCCATTTCTTTTTAAAAATATCTATTAATTTATTTAATTGGAAACAGAGAGAGAGAGAAAGAGAGAGAAGAGAGACAGACAGAGAGAATGGGTGTGCAGACTCCAGGCACATGTGCCACTTTGTGCATCTGCCTCTATGTGGGTACTGGGGAATTGAACTTGGGTTGTTAGGCTCTGCAGACCAGTGGCTTAATTGCTGAGCCGTCTCCCCAGCCCCTTTGTCCCTATTTCTGAGGAAGCCTCAAAGACAGACTCATTTCTTTGGATGATCCTGGGGTTGAGGAAGTTGATACAAGTGAGAAAAGCCATCACTTCTGAGAGAGATGGACTGGAGTCTGATCCTCACACTTGCTTACAAGGCCTAAGAGCCAAGAGTTCAACTTCCCAGTATCCATTTAAAGCCAGACACACAAGATGGCACATGTGCCCGGAGGTGGGGTTTTTTTTTTTTGCAGTGGCAAGAGGCCCTGGTATGCCAATATTCTCTCTCTGTCTCTCCCTCTCATTCATAAATAAATAAATAAATAAATAAATAAATAAATAAATAAATTTTTTTAGGGCTGGAGAGATTGATTGCTCACTGGTTAAGGTGTTTGCCTGCAAAACTTTGTGACCCAGGTTCAATTCCCCAGTACTTGCTTAAAGTCAGATATATAAAAGGGGCACATGCATCGTTTGCAGTGGCCAGGGACTCAGGCACACCCATTCTCTCTCTGACACACTCTTTCTCCATATATATATATATATATATATATATATATATATATATATGCTTGCAAATTAATTAATTAATTAATTAAAAAATATTTTATTAAAAAAAGAATGATTCCTGAGCTAAATTAATCAGTGAGATAGACTCATCCTGACATTCCCACCCAGTTATAGGAAACAGATAGTCCTGAGGGCACCTGCTCTGGGCTGTGATTCTCATAGGAACAGACCTTTTTCAGCTTCCAGCTGAATAGGTCTCATCTACTGGTTCCATGTGTGCAATTGAGTGAGCATGTGTATGAGTGTGTATTACCCCTGGCTTTCTGCTGCAGTCAATGAGCAGAGAGGCCATGGAACAGAGGACTGTTTCTCACCATGGAGCTCACTGTCCATAATGAAGAAAGGAAGAAGGAAGGGGAGAGACAGAAGGAGGGTAGGCGGTGAAACCTGGAATCCTTTCAAAATCAGGAAGGCCAGAAAGATGTGAGTTATTTCAGGAAGAGTGCATTGCCTCTCATCAAAGGTGATAAAGGACAAGTCAGGAGGACAGGTTTTCCTTGCAGGTTCCCACGCCACAAATTGCAAAGAGTGGGGGAATGAATCACTCTGAACTGATTAGGTTGGAGCAGTGGAGTGATGCAAAAGTTCTGAGACAAAATTCGCCATCGGTTCTGGCACCTCCTAAATTGGCCATAGTTCAGAAAAGGCTTGTGGCTCTGTCAGTCCACACAGAAGGGCTCTACAGCAGATGTTGAAGGGCCTGGAAGCATCTTCTCTAATGTCAGGACTGCTCTGATGGAAAGACTGACAAAATGCTTTTCATTATCGTTATCATTATCTTTGTCAAGGAGCACTGACTATAATCTGACGTGGTGGCTAAGGTCAGGAATGCTGCAGGCTACCTCAGAGTCAGTACTACAACATAATAGCTTTTCCTCCTGAGACAGGGAGGAACTCACCTCTCCCTGGGCACTGAGAAGGCATTAAGCTCTGATAAAATCTGTTTAAGTCACTACGAGTGTTAATGATAGATGCCTTCTATTCTTATTGTAAGCACTCCTTTTGATGTTCATTCTTATAAATAAGTAAAAGTAGTGGGGGATGGGGAATGTGACTCCCTAATAGGCAGCTGTTGAACTTTAGCAGCTTCCCTGAGCAAAAGAACAGTCAGTCAAGCAGCCGGGCGTGGTGGCCTTTAATCCCAGCACTCAGGTGGCAGAGGTAGAGGATCTCCATGAGTTCGAGGCCATCATGAGATGACATAGTGAATTCTAGGTTAGCCTGGGCTAGAGTGAGACCCTACCTCGAAAAACAACACAAAACAAAACAAAAGAACTGTCAGTCAAATAGCCCAGCCCTGCGTTTATGTCAGCAGCAGCCTTCTATCTTGAACACTCCCTGTTGGTTGCTCTGGCTTCTGAAGGCCTCAACGTCAGTGTCAGAAACAAGATTTTACTAGACTTTGTGCTTTCATAGAATTGGTCAAACCTAGATGTCCCTGCAACCATTTCTACCTAGGGCAGATGGAGCACTTCCCCCTGGTGTGCTGGCTCAGAAGACTAAGATTGAATTCTCCCCTTCCTGTTTGGAGGGGATTGACCAGGGGTCACCCCCCCCCAAAAAAAAAAAAGAGTTTCATTGAAAACCTCAGCCGTCAGTACCTTGACATTCCGGCCATCCAGGCCCTTCGTGTGCTCATCAAACTCCACCCCAACAGTGAAATCCAGGTCATAATTGCGGAAGGTGCTGTTGGTTTTCGTCTTGAAGTTATCGCCATCTTGAGTGATGATCTTTGTCTGAGACAGACGCACCGCGATCTTGCGGGTGGCAAAATCAATATCTGTTGGTAAAAGGAGCAGGGAGGTTATGATGGGTGCAGCCAGACTCATTCATTCCTTTAACAAGGCCCAGCGCTCGGGAGGGGAGATGCAGATCAGAGACAGGCCACGTTTCTCTGCTTAAGTGAGAAGCAAGCGTTGTCTCATACATGGCCTGACTGGACTCCTCTGTCAGTTGCCAGGAACTTGAAGAGACTGGGCATCTCTTCTGGGAAAGAGGGACAGGTAGCTGGTGAAGCTCACATGCATGGGCAGTAAGTGTTCTCTCTCTCTCTCTCTCTCTCTCTCTCTCTCTCTCTCTCTCTCTCTCTCTCTCCCACCACAGCTCCTCCATTCTTTGTGACCTATTGACCTACCCCTCCTAAGAGTTTGCTATAATGATTTTATGGTTTAAAAGAAATAAATACTTTGAAACCCACAGTCTCTATCATGAGCAAAGGTGAAACTTTTATGAATGTCCCCAGCAGGAGGAATAATGAATGATTTCCAGTTTTAAAGCTGACGCAAGGTTTCGGAAGCTAGGCTGCTCTCCCCTCTGCTACAAGCACTCAGGATAGTTTCTGGTGTCTTCTAGACATAAGCATTTGCACAGAGAAAAAAAAAAGGAAAAGCTTCAGAATGGCTTATCTTACCTCTTTTAAAAAGAAAAATTTGGAACAAATCAAAGCAGAGACAAGGCTACAAGGATCCCAGACTCGCCCAGATTTAACAGTTTCATTGGTTTTCAATATTGACTTCAGCTGCAATGTTTTCTTTGCTTACATATTTTAAATAAAATTTCATTCATTTCTTTGCAACAGTTATTAAGAAAGGGGGTTCGCCTCCCACGGAAGGGCTCAGTTTCCGAAGCTTTTCATGTCACTGTTAGAAGCTGGGAGCTGAGCCTGCCGCTTGCCAGCCTCTACTTGTGCGTCAAATGTCCCTGAAGCCAGAGAGTCACTGTCCTGTGGAATGGATCTAATGATGGAGGATCAAGCTGTGTTCCATGCTGTGAACATCTTCAGGTTCTTAGTCTTGAGACAAATCACTTTTGAACCTTCCCCTATGATGTCTCCAGGCGTCTTTGTATGCAAATCTAAATCTTCATATTTCCCTCAGGAAATCTGCCTAGAAGCTTTTCAAAGACACTGAGAATGGTGCTATTATAACCAAAGGGTTATAATTTCCTCAAGAATAAGAGCAGGTAAACTTATTGAGCGCTGTTTCTCTGAGAATTCTGGCCCCCGCTCTGTGATACTGAATAAACTTCATGTTGTATATTTTCTGGTATGAGATGGATACTATTTTGTCCCCATGGGAGAGGCCAACAGGGCACTCAAGGAGATTCCTGTCACTTTAGAGAATTCATACTTTTCCAGTCCTTCCTGTGATAGCCAAGTTCTCTCCTCACCTCACCACCACCCCAAACACCTGAATCTGCCCTCTTTCTCTATTTTGTTCCTGGTCAGTTTTCTTCTGAATCCCTGTGGTCTCTGTTCATTCCCTTTTCCCAATGGACCAAGAAGAGATCAGGCTGGTGGGTAGAACCGTACTTTGGGCCAGAAGTTTGACCACAGCCTACAATGCATAACAGAATTAACATCTAACATATGCACAGAGAAGGATGTTGGTTAATCTTTTGGATTCTAAATTATATAATCAAATTTAAGCCTAAGGGAAAAATTTTAAGTAATATTAGCTAGCCTAGGAGAAACAATTCCATACCTATACCATAAGTTGAAAAGAGATATATGCTCACATTTGCATGAGCTGTTAAGTGAATACTAGAGCTCATCTATTCCCAACTATTTGTGGAGTGTTTGTCATGTCTAAGAATTCTCCCAAAGCTAGCTCCCTTAGGGACAACCTGGGAAGTTGTAAGAAGTGAAGAAGTCTGGGTCCTACCCCAGCATCTATGAGTGAGAGAACCTTTCTCAGGTGTTGTTAGATCTTGGACTTCCTAATGGGATGATATTTGGAGAAAGGCCACTGTTTAAACACCTACTCATGTCAGAGGTGAGGAAGTGGAGGTCTGAGACACTAGGGCTTGTGTGAACTCACACAACTGCACCAAAACCACAGGCCTGGGTACCTGGATGAAAAATGCAGAGAGATCAATTGGAGAGGAGAAAGCAGGTTTTTTTTGGAGGTGACCAAGGTGATGGCCAGAAAAGTCAAAGAGAACTAATGTTATTTGGAAACATAGTGAGTTGAATTTTAGGTACAGTAATTCAGGAAGCCACACTGTGGGATCCCTTGGTAATATTTAAGGTTGTGATTAAGACATTCTTTGAAATTTACCCAGAATTATGACTCATGATAGAAATTCCCTTGGGAAATTTTACTTGCTTCATTTTCCAAACAAATTCACAAGATAAGCATTATACTTTCTCCATTTTACCAAAGAGGAAACTGACTCAGAGAATGTGTGGAACCTGCCCTGGGTTTTACAGAGAAGAAACCATAGAGACAGTGCTTGAACTCAGGGCAGTCTGTCTTCAGGCCATGCTGGGCCCCACAAGAGCTGGGAAAGCCCAGTTAACCACCTTGATTTGTGCAATTTCCCTCACTGTCTAAGCTACCAGGAACTTCTGACTTGCCAAACCCCTCCAGGAAACAGGGACTTTTGGTTCCACTGGATGAATCTTCCCTTCAGAGGCAGTGCACGTATATTCTCTGTGTATTCCCTGGGCATTGTCTGATGGCTCATTTAGCTTGAGCTCTGTATGGAATTTTACATGATCACATTAGAGTCACACAGCCTGCAGGCCATGGGGCACCCATGAGAGGAATGCTTCCTGCTGCCCCTAGCTTGTGAACACTTCTAGGTTTTTTAGCCAACATATGTAGAGCCAGGGGGTTGCCAACTGTGTTCGCCATGAGATGCAATTTCATAGGAGATTTAATGGTCAAATAAAAGGGCTTATTCAGCTAAGCTTGGTAAATGAATTAAAACCAAGATAAACCGATCTGTCCTAAAGAACATGGTGGAATGTTTGACATGGGAAAAATGCTTTGCAGCTCCAACAGGAAGATGTAGGATTCGGGTTTCTACGCTCTTCCCTGGTGGGAAATCCAGCTCCCTGTGTGCTCCACAAAGCATGTATGCAAAGAGATGACAAGATCCTTGCTCAGGGGCTTATCTCAGGCACACTGACACTGAAGCCATGAGCATACACACCTCCTGTTCTATTTCCTGACTTCAAGGCAACTGCTAGCCTATTCAGGCATGATCAGGTAGTCAAGTATTTCTGATATAAAAACAAATCCTCCTTTTAAATTGCTGAAAGCCATTAAGGTATGTCCTCCCTATTCTTGCTAGTATGAACTCATACTCATGGGAGAGGAGCTATGAAAAAGCGAACGTGTCAGTGTTCACACTTTAACTCATTTGTTTCTTTCTATCCCAGAGCCTCAGTCTAGCAAGTCAGGTGACATCTATGTGTCTAACTGTCATCAAGGCTGGATATGTGGGTTCAGATCCAGAAGCGGCAGAGAGCACTAGCTGCAGTGGGGCTCTGATTAGCCACATTGGGTTGCTGAAAGACTAACTTTGATGGCAGTTTTGAAGAGGCTGGTCCAGTGGCAGGGTCTCCATAAATGACAGCTGCTATTATCATAACGTTGGTACCAGTCTGCAATCTCACCGACCATTTCCCCAGAGTTCTTTGCATTTTCCCTCATGTGCTCTGAACATTTGCCCTTTCACTCCCTGCCCATCTCTCCCCAGCTTTCTGCATCTCATGAGACCCTCCCCAGCCTCACCTCTTTAGCCTGCCCTGATCATTCCGACTCTGGACATTGCCCAGGCAGTAGCTTTACTTCCAGGAGATACTTCCTGTTTTCATGGGGTTGATGATTCTATCCTGCCTAGTCTCACCCCCTGAAGACAAAGACAGTGCTGTCCCCTTGCTCTGTGTGCTCCTCCTCAAACCATCTCTAGGTCTGTCTACACAGTAGGAACTCAGATCATATTATGGATTTGTTCATGAGGAAACAAGGTCCTGGACAGTGGCTGTCAAAGTCGGGACGCTGGGCTGGCACTGGGAACCTGTTAGGAGTGCAAACTCCAGGCTTCAACCCAGACCTATGAAGTACAAGCTCTTCTTGAGTTCTGTGTGTTCTTCCAATTGGTTCTTGCACAGCACAGTTTAGAGAGACTGGCATGAAAATGAGGGTTGAAGGGTGTCCCAGATTTCCCAACTATGTGACCTTAGAGAAGTTGCTTTTCTTTTCAGAGCTCCTCGTTTTCTCATGAAAAAATGAGGGAAAGAATGCTCACTTCAGATGGCTATGGTGAGGGGTCAGTAAACACGATGGCGCTTCCTCTCTAGGTACCAGGCACCTTGTGAATACTCACTGTGGTGGTCCTCCACCTTTGTTCTTGTCTGCTTGGGTCACATGGGGACCAGATCAGCACTTGGCCCAGAGTGAGATTTTTCTCAGGTCTTATTTTCCAATTCCTAAAGCCCCCTGTCTGTCCTTGGAGGAACTAGAATGATAGCTGATCCACACCTCACTCATGGGGCTCTTCAACCAGCCTGATGGGGCACTTCCCTGGTTGGCTCAGCTTCCTCCCTCTGTTCTTTGGTCTATGAACTTGTTCAGGCATCTGTGCCCAAGTCCCCGCTATACCAACCCATTCTTCTGCAGTCGTCATTAGGAGGCAGAAAAAGGACTTGGAAGGTCATCCTTTAACCAGACAAAACAAAGAAGAGTGATCCACGAAAACTACCAGGGAAGAATTGGAAATGGCAGGGGATTTAGAAGAGAATGCTCCTTAGTGAGCAAGCCTACATTCACTCCGTGGATGTGGAAATGGAGACCTGGCAAATTTAAGTGGTGGGTTCAGGGTGGCCCAGCTCTTTCACAACACTATTCCTATGAATGCACCCTGTTTTTCATTCACAACTAAGGCTCCCTAATAAAAATTATTACTTGTTCCTGGTTGCCTAGAAAAGTAGATTACAGTAAAAAAAGGCCCAGTGCTGAAAGAGCCTGTGTGTCCTGAGAACACCATTTCCGTCAATCTTTCTGACTAGTGCCTGGGGAATCTTATTAGGGGCTCTATGTAAATGGAATCCAGCATTGCATCTCTTCCAGATTGAAAAATGGCTTGGCCTCTTGGCCACCCTTTAGCATTTGCACAAGCCAGTTAATCATGTCACCTCTGCTCCACCCTAGGGAAAGGAGCCAAATGTCCTGCTGGTGGATGCCTGATTGGATATTCCTCATCAAAAGGGTTTAAGTGCAACTATAGAACACACACACACACACACACACACACACACACATATGCATATGCACACACACAGATTACAAAAAAAAACTTCCTCTTTGGACTTTGCAGAGAAAATTATTTTCCTGATATGGTATTTTAACAACAGAGTTATCAAGTATGTTTTATCTGCTTTTCCAGATTAAAGGTACCTCTGAGTCTGATTTATAGCCAGGTGAAATGAATTTCTATCTCAGAAGCAAAGGTCCAAAGGCAAGCTATTTCTGAATAATATATATGGCTTATGACTGCTGCAGGGGAAAAAAACCCACAACAGTGAAGTGACTTTATTAGAGCATACTTCTCATAACTGCATTTTGAACAATGCAAGCCACAAAGTTGAAATATGAGTATGCTACTCAACATTAAAATGCTTGGTAATGTGCTTGTGAAGAAAGCTAAAGTTACAGGCTAAAAGGGCAGGTGCTCTTTGGAAATTAAAGAGCGGAGATGCATATGTATTCATCCCAGGAAATCTGAGAACCAAGGTGCAGCTTCAGTGGGCTTTGAACCTAGACTCCTTAATTCTCAAATCATCAACACTTTCAGGCAATTGTGAGAAGCAGAGTGGAAGAGCAATTTTCTTCTTTTTTCCATATCATTTCCTCCTCTAGAGAACACATTTACAGAGGAATTAGGCTGGCCCCTGCCTGCCCCTTCTCAACCCCCTTCTGACTGTGACAAGGCGGAGACCCTTTGCTGCCTCCCTGCCCCTGCCTAATCTCCCCACTTTAGTGTCCCCCATTTGGATAGGGGTCAGGTAGGGATGCTGGCAACAATGGAAGGGGGACCGTAGAAATGACAGAACTTGCTGTTGTCACCTGGTTTTTGTGTACCTCTCAATACTTTCTCATTTGAAAGGTACCATGTGATCTAAGTAAGACTTTGACAAGTTGCATAACTTCGTTGACTTGTCAGCACCAGCAGAAGCCCAGATTTTGCACAAAAAATTCATCCTTGGGTCATCAGCATTGATTTATTAATTCATCATTCACTTTAGTCAGGGACTCCGAATGACTCTTTTGCAGTGATTCGAAAGTCACACCTCTCTAAGTATTTCCATACCAACAAGCCCTCCTTCCTCACCCCCATGCTTGACATTCTGTTTGGGACAGGGCTATGGAAAGGGCCTGAGAAGAGGCAGATTGAACTCCTTTCCGGGATCTACCATTTCCAAACCACAGGTGACCCCAGGCAAGTCCTCCCACTTCTCTGGTCTTCAGATTCCTCATCCCACCACTCAGAAAATATTCCTTCCGTCATGTTTGGTACACCCCAAGTTCTAAGCCTTATCTCAACATGCTGATTTTCGTTCTCCACTTGGATGTCTACTCACACCCCCCACCTTCCCTGGGACTCCCCCTACCCAAACTCAGTCTTCCCCATTTCAGCCAATGGCTCATCTTCCCATGTACTCGGGTGTATATGTGAGGGTCATATCTGTCTCACTTCATGTTCATTTGCAAGCCTCTCTGTTTCATTACATGCAGGACTTGTCCTGTCTGTCTTCTCTAGCCCTTCAGGCATTGCCCTAGCCCGAGTCCAGGCCATCCCCATTTTCTACCTGGAAAGCACAGTGGCCTCCTAGCTATCTTGTCCACCTATTACTTCTTCACCACACTGGAACCTTATGTAACGTAAACAAGACCGGCTCTCTTCCATTTTTCCATCACTAATCTGACCACCCTTAGCCCCTTGCTCACCTGTCTCCAGCACTCCCTCCCGTCTAGCTGTCCTGTGAGCAGGCCTTCTGGAACACACACATCTTTTATATGTGCTGTCCCTTGTGTTTGGGACAGCACTTCTTAGCTTTAAGCTTTGGTTCTATTGTCACCTCATCTGATGGCCTTCTCTGAATGCTTCTCAATCTCCACCATGTTATTTCTTAAAACATTTTATTCTCCATGAACTAAAATCATGTTGAATTGTGTGCTGACCCTCCACCAGAAGTTCAAGGTTATCCTTGGCTACATAGAAAGTATAAGAAAAACTATATATCACAAAAGAAACCCCCCCTCAAAACCAAACCCAAAAGGTGACCTAAATTGACCCTATCCAGCTAATTTTAGGAAAGCACCGCTGGTGTTTTGCCATCCTTACTGATGGAGGTTACAGGATGACGTCTCATTTTCAAGGCTGACTTCTCCCTACCTCCCCCCCACCCAGTCACCATGTCTAGTTCCTTTCCTGCTGTGACCATCTCTAGGTGTCCCCCACCCATGCGACTTCTCTGCTCTTCCATCTTCTAAGGTCATCCAACAATTCCTCCAGCTTTGTGACAGTCTTTGCTGGTTAATTCACTACAAAGCTTCCAGAGTGAGTGTGATGGCTTCACATACTTCCATTTTGGAGGGAGCTTCCTCTTGGGGGATGAAGTCCGTGTGTGGTACACCATCTTAAACATCCTGGGGCCTCTCTGACTCCCTTTTCTCCTTGCACTTCAGTTCTAGATGTCCTGTTCCTTCTGGACTTCTTCCAAGTTCATGTCTCTGTACCTGTCCATGGGCCATGAATGACTCGTCTTGACTTGGGGAGCTCCATTCCTTGTTCTAACGCTGCATCAGGTAAGACTCAGGAAGACGTCATCAACCCACAAGGTAAAGCGTCATCCTGCATATGTTTCTTGTTACTCTAGCCATTTTGAGGCCAAGGCATAGAATCACCTGCTGTCCCATGTTGGGCAGATTATAGTTTCTTAAGTGACTGAATCTCACCCTATGCATTATTCTTACAAAGTGACTCCCACTGAGGAGTGAAGCTTTTGGTGCTTCCCGGTGAATGGAGGAGGGGATTGCAACACTTGGACCAATAAAACACAGTGGAAGTGATGCCTAGTGATTTCTGAGGCGGGGCCATAAAGGCCAGACATGTTCTGCCTCCTCTCTTTGGAGACAGAAGCATGCTGTGAGGATCCCCAGGCCACGTGGGGAGACCACATGCAGATGTATTCAGTCCCAGGTAAGGTCTCAGCCATTAGCCAAGACCAACTATGAGACATATATAGGAGTGGGGAAACTTTTGGGATGGCGCCATTCCTAGCCACCTACCACTTCCTCTGAATGGCAGGCCTTGAGCAAAAACACCAGGGAGACCCACTCAACCGAAGACCCTTGAGGCCTCATAAAGGTGCCTATAATTATTTCCAGCCACTACATGGTAGGGCCATTTTTCACATAGTAACACCACTTTTGCACAACTGTAACTTGAGGATCTGCACCCTGTGTATGTCTGGCAGTTGGTGCTGGCTGGAACTCCAGACCTCACCTGGGGTTGAGGGCATCTGCATGTGTCTTCCCACATGGCTTGGGTGTCCTCACAGCATGTGGGCTGTGCACATAGACAGGAAGCAAGTGGGCAGCCCTTTCATTCTGTTGCACACAGCTCAGTCCTTGCTTGCACAAGCAGCTGCTGAGGCTACAGCAGCTGGGTGAGTCTCTATCCCGGGCAGAGTTAATGGCTTCTCTGGCTTCCTTCTCATCACTGGAGCCTTCTTCTTAAATATGTGCTCCCTGGCCTCTTCCATGAAGACTCATATCCCACTCCTCTTCTTCTGGTTCAAAGGAAGACCCTGGGGCATGACAAACACCTTGGGTAATGGAACCTACCAGCTGCTATCCTCAGTGTCTAAAAGATTTCTAGTGGAGCCTTGGGAAATCGCAGGTGCCCAGGGCAGAGAGGAGGCACCACAGACCCACCCTTGGCACTCATCCTTGAGCTCATAATGGCTTTGATAATTTGAGGCAAACCCAAAGATTGTCATGATGTGTCATTCTGCTGAGGCTGGCAGCTTAGTCACGTGGGGTGGCCAGCAGGTGGAGTGAGTCACTGGGCTTGCTGCTCAGATCCACATCTCAACAGTTTTTCTGTCCCCAGTGAACCAACAACCAGATCCTCAGGAAAAGCCAACCCCCTGATGCACAGGGTAGAGGTCTATGAAAGTGATGGTTCTTAGGCAGTGGATGGTGCCACACTTGCTGGTATTTACATGTCTGAAGATTTGCAAATATCTCTTTAATGTACTTCCCAAATGCCAAGTGCCTCGATACACAAAAGGGCAGGGAAGGCAAGCTTCATTGACTTCCCAGTGGTGAGAAAGCAACCCTGCCTTGGCAGCCTGGGTGTAGAGAAAATGAAGCAGACTTGTAGGGCTGCTTTTAGCAGGTTAGATTGACAAGTTAGCCACTCCTCACCTGCTTCTGGCAAAGTCTCTTGATGTTAATCACCACCAGCCCCTGCTCTGCCCTGCCCAGGTCCCCATGGCCAGATGCAAGAAATTAGGTGCCTGTCTCAACAGTAGGAAGGTGACTCTCACTGAGATATTTCTGCACAGTGCATTGTGGACTGGACCTGGGGCAGGTCCCTTGGGGCCCTGAGAGCCTATGGGTGGTCGACAGCTGGGTAAATTAGGCACCAGTCATACCTCCATTTTGTGTCTAGCTGGTGCTATCACCCATGGTATTCATCTCAGTCCATAAGGTGCCAGCATCCCTTGGCACTGCAGAGACCTTGGAATAAAGAAGTCTAGCAGTCCGCTCATTAAAGTGAGAGCAGTGTGACGTGATATGAAATTGCAAGTTTTGACGGAAGCTTGAAGAGACAGCAAGCAGCTCATACTAAGGAGAATTAGAAAAGCCAGTCCAGAGCCACACCTTCTGAGCTCCCCTGTGTTCTCTGAGGTGTAAACTGGTGTGGGGTCCAGTGCAGGCTGGATGTTAAGAGAGGGTTTCTGTTAGATTCTTGTATATATGTTGTGTGGGGGTGAGGAGGTGCATGTACATGCATGGATTTGGAGGCCAGAAGACAACCTCAGGTGCCATTCCCATGAATATTGTTCAATTTTTTTTGAGACAAGGCCTTTCATTGGCTTGGAGTTCACCAAGTAGGACAGATGGGGTGGCCAGCAAGTTCCGGTGATCCCCCTGTCTCTGTGCTGGGATTATAAGAGCATATCATCATACCCCTCCTTTTTAATGTGGGTATTGGGCACCAAACTCAGGCCTTTATGCTTGCACAGTGAGCACTTTATTGACCTGCTTTCTCTCTAGCCTGGGAGAGGAATTCTTGCAGAGAGCTAAAGGTGCACATTGTCTTACCCCATTTACTGAAGGGAAAGAGGATTAGGGGGAATGCTTGTCTGAGAACTTCAGGGGTCCTACCCTGGGTGGGGCTATAGACTAAACTGATAGTGGATGTTAATCTTAACATCACTCACCATAGGAAGTTTTCTAATTTAAGCAAATTCAGCAAAAGTCACACCATTGCTTTCTGACAACATTCCACAGGTACAGCTTACTGAGTATGCTGCTAAACCTAGAAGCTTCCAAATAGCACTTGCTCTAGGACTTTCCATGTCCAAAACCACAACGACACCTAGCACCATTTAGAGGGGTGGCAAGGCCAGCACTAATGTCCTTAGCAAAAGTAGAAATTGGGGTTCTAAAAAGATTGAACAATTGGCCAATGTAGCAGGGTCCGTCCTGGTTCCTAGCCCCAGCCATGCCCCAAGCTATCATACACAGTTTCAGAACTCCATCTACATGGGCCACTTTTGGTAGAAGCAAGACAAGGTAGTTAGTGGAGTCATGATGAGGTGATTTTTGCTTGTTTTTCTTCCCCTCCAATGTACAGAGATAAAATTCTGATAGCCAAGAGGTTAAATAAAGTTATTCAGTGCTGGAAACACGTCTAAGAACATGTATGAAAGGAACTCTAAAATCTATAAATCATGAAACATATCACATTCTTTTTTCTTATTGACATGGTAGGAAAGTTTGTGAAACTAGACATTAATTGCAGAGAAAAATCTCATCGTTCCCATTCTTGAAGAGAATGATCTGCCATCATCTCCAAACTATTAGGCCCCTGAGACCCTGCAGCCATTTTTCTCATGCTGCCTATGAGGAAGCTCCAGGAAGAAGTTCAAGGTGGAAAAGGCTTCTAAGAAGGAAGAGCAGCCACAGCCCCTTGTCCACCCAGCAGTCAGGAGCTCCCGCCTCCTGCTTTCTTGTACAGCCCAGAGCTGGGCAGGGCTATATGTTTCTATCAACCCTAGAAGAGACCCTGTTGCCAAATCAAGACCCATACAGATTGGCACCCTTGGCCCAAAGCCCATGTCAGAAGTAAGGTAAGCAGTGGATTGTTTGAATCTCATGACAAAACCCCTCCTAGTCTTTTTTTCTGAGCCTGAATGCCTCCAGATGGAGAGAGGCTAGCTAGCAGCAACTTCTCTGTTTTTCTATTACAGGCCTACAAACGATCAAGCAGGGGTCACTGGTGGATAATTCAAATGGTTATGAAAATGGCAATGGAAAGGCAGGGAAACAGTTGTGCTATTTCTCATGTCGGGCTATACTATGTGTGTGCATACTCGTTCTCCATTCAGTGTATGTTTTTGTGGACCAGGTATGCTGCTAAGATCATTTTACTATCATTTCATTGACCATTATTCCCAATTTGCAGGTAGGAAAAAATGACTTACCTGACTTTGCACTCCTATAAGTAAGGAATGAGGATCTGTACCCAAGCCTGTTGAATGCCACAGTAGCACTGCCCAGAGGGCAAAGCTGAGGTCCTCCCAGTGTCGCCTCCCCTTCCCTCTCTCCCTCCTTACCCAAGGCCTTCATGTAGCCTTCGAAGTTGTCATTACTCTCCATCTCCCAGGTTCCATTCTGGTCCTTTGACATGGTGGCAGTTTCGGGTTTGGCGTGGGTATATGGTGAAGTGATGGAGGAGGCTGTAGCAAGAACATGTTAAATCTGAGCTGCTTTTATAGCTCTGTCCATCCATTTATGGGTCTGAAGATAAGAGAGTCAAAGGTCATAAGCACAACTCAAAGGACTTTCATTTCCTTTGCAAAGTCCAGCAGATCTGTGAGCAGGCAATCCAGGAACAAAGTCCTGCTGTGGCCATGTGTGCATGTGTTCTGATAACTCCCACCAAACACAGGGCCTGAGGCAGCTCACTTTTAGCTGGCTGGACTCCCCACACAGAGCATTCCATTCAGTTCCTGAGGAAAAGGAACACCCATGCTCACCCAGCATGCCATGGACCAGAGGACATCAGCACCCGGGCCTCAGACCTGGGGTCTTCCAGCTCTGTAGGCAGCTCTCTGGCCAGGCTGGTGCAGCCGGGTAGCAGGAGGTCACATCTGTATTTCCCTTTGTTTTAGTGCACAAAGACTCCGTGCGTTATGTTTAGCAGCACTCCTTTTACAGTACGCCAGGATCAAGGAGGTTAAACCACATGTCCAATATTGGCTCATAAATGTCAGAGGCAACACTCAAGTCCAGGCCAGTCTGCCTTCAAAATCCTTTCCGCTATAATCTGCCAGGTCAGCTTGGGGAGGGGACTTGAGTGACCGAGGAGCTGACATCCCCTTGTGTCCCAGCAAGGTATCCATGCACTTCTAAGTAGCAGCTTCCATGAATGACAGAAGTATTTTCTAGAAATGTGAACAAGCTGGACCTGGAGGGCACCCAGATGGGAGGCAAGGCAGAGTGGGCCTCTACCTCAATATTCTGGAAGCAAGCTAAGGATCATCAAGACCCAGATGGGGCCGTAGCTGGCACAGAGACAAGGAACCATGGTTCAGTGCTGTTTTCCAAACTGACGTCCTGTGGATAATGAAGTGGGTTGGTTTATAGCTCTGACATCCCATGCTGAGACATGAGGTCTAAAGATGGGACCCTATACTCTGGAGAATGGAAGTGTCAGCTGAGATGGATATGCCAGAAGTCCCTCGAGTGACTGCAATTTTGATGAGAAATTTTGGAGCACTTGAGCGCGCACGCACACACACACACACACACACACACACACACACACACACACACTCACACACACATTTCTGTGCTGCTGTGAAATCTAATTAAATGGCTCCAACGGTGGGGTTGGTTGGATTCTAATAGCATGCACGTGTATCTTTTAGCAAATAGGTTGCAGTCAGGAATATATCTAGTGAACGAATGACCCATTTGTTGTGAAATGTCCAACGTGGGGCAAAGGGAAGGGGGTCAAAATGGAAATGGCCACAAACGAAAAATAAGCCGAGGCAGCAGAACAGGACCGAAAGGACTGCTGGTGAATCATTCTTTGAGGTCCACTAGGAGCTGTGGCGGGGGAAGCAGCCTTTCCCTCCACACTCAAGTTAGAGAGCTTCCACATAGTCATCCAAAGAGTGCTTCCTAGGTCTTCTCAACAAGCACAGAAAGAAAATCTGGCCTTGGAGGGGAAGAGGCTGGGGGTAAGAAAAGAGAAAACAAGGAAGTCTATTGATTTAGCTTGGACCCTACCCTGCCTACCCAGGCTTAAGGTTTGAATTTAAACTTCTGGGGTAACCAAGGACATTTTCAAATGAGGAGTTTTAAGATTTTGATATCTTTAGGCTGTTGGCAAAAAAGCAAGTGCAAAAGCTGCCTGGAAGGATATACCTTCAAACCAGGCAGAACAGAATTCTCTGTAATGAAGCCATGTCAAATAATAAGCTTATAATTTAGACTTATAAAATGTGTGTAGCTAATCTACCAAGAGCAATCATCAGCAGAAAGATGTTAGATTCCAAAGAGTTTCAGGTAATAAAATGATCAGATATAGATTATAAAATATGTTTCAAATGAATAAAATTTAAAAGCACTTAAAACTTTAAAAAGGAATAGAATAATGTCTCCAAAAACCAATGTAAAAGGTAAAGGGTGGTTCTAGAAATTAATAGTTGCTAAAATGAAAAAATGCAATAGACAGTCTAAACAGCTGATTGAACACAGCTGAAGAGAGTATTTGTGAAATGGAACAGTCAAGAATTTTACTCCAAAGGTGTGACATTGAAGATAATTTTGTAAAAGCTTAGAAAAATAACAATAAAATTTAAAATCCTCCAAGTAGAAGAGAAATGCAAATTATTTATAAATGAATGATTTAATTATATCAGGATTTTCAACAACTGTGGTGGAAGACAATGGAACTCTGCCTTACCATCATAAGGGGAAATATTTTTTTAAATGTTTTTATTTATTTATTTAAGAGAGAGAGAGAGAATATGGACACATTAAGGCCTCTTGCTGCTGAAAATGAACTCTGGGCACATGAACTACACCATGTGTCTGGCTTTATATGGATCCTGGGGAATCAGGATCCATGTAAAGCCGTTTTGCAGGCAAGTACTTTTAACTACAGAGCCAATGGAAATATTTTTGAACAAGAATTCTAAACTCAGCTGGATATCACTCAAGTATGAGGTCTCTCTCTCTCTCTCTCTCTCTCTCTCTCTCTCCCTCTCTCTCTCTCTCTCACACACACACACACACACACACACACACCTAATGCCAATCCCTTAGCCTTATCCTAAGGCCCAAACTGTCCCATGAAGCCTGGATGTCTATTCAAGATGATGGTACCAGAAACAGAAGAGACTCAGTAGAGAAGTCACTATCTGTTAGCCTGTAAACCTCAATGTCAGAATGCTTGAGCGCAAGAAGGAAAAAAACATCTTTTTAAATCATGTCACTAGACAGTGGACCATTGCTAAACATGAGCCCATTCTGGAAAATCAGTAACAGCCTGCTTCCTTGGTTAAGAGAGTCAGTAGTAGCTCATTTTGGCTTAAGTTGGTCAGCTTGAGTTGAGATCCCAATAATGGAACCTTGGCCTGTCTTGTTTTTAATGTGTGGCTTGGTCTTTCCAACAATTCCCATGTCATAATACCCCATTGTCCTGTATCAAACATAACTATGCTTGTTTAATAAGCTGCCTAGACCATTTCTTACCTTTATTATTTTGGTGCCATTCTATTTAATTTTTGAAAAACTTAAATTTAAATCCAATATGATGCAGTGTTTTGTTATTAGAAAAATTATTAGACTATTGGAGTTTATAAGTAATTGATGATGGAGCTAGAGAGATGGTTTCATGGTTCAGTGCCCTTCCTGCACAGCATGAGGGCCCGAGGGGGCTGAGACCACCTGAGCTGGGATCTTCAGGACCCACATGAATACCTGGGTGTGGCTGCATATGCCTGTAACCCTGGTCTTGTGGGAAGCAGAGACCCAGGAAGCACTAGACCAGTAAGGACTCTGGTTCAAAACAAGAAAGGGCAGAAGGGCAGAGGAAGAGGACACACACAGTTCCATTCTGGTCACCACAGACAAGCACATGGGGCACTACCCGGACACATACATGTGTATACGACACACACACACACACACACACACACACACACACACACACCAACAAGCAGCAGCAATTGATGCTTGACTAGAATGGGGTGAAAGGCTTGATGTCTCTCTTTTCCTACTACTTTGGTCCCTTTTGCTGGACCTCTGAGCCAGATCCTAGTAGCTATGCATGTTGAAAAATTGTCCGAGACAATGAAACAGTGTTAACTTGATCTGTTTCCCAGGGGATCAGGTATGTGAGAAGAGAGCTGAATGGCATGAAGCGAGAGTGGCTGATTGACTAGCTGTTTAGGAAAACCCAAGGTTAAGTCTTATCTTGGAAACTGAAGAGTCCCCTCGGGAGCAGTGCTTCTCACACTGTGTGGAAGGAACATCAGTGATCGTAGGGTGAGTCAGAATTTGGGCTGCTGTGATCCACCTGTACAATTTCTGCTTTAATGGGTACAGGGTGAGGGCCCAAGATTTTATATTTCTACTAAGTTTCCAGGTGCTGCTGCCCCAGAAACACAAGTGAAAATGGCTGTGTAGGAGTCATCGACAAGGAGAGCAGTGGGGAGATGATAAAGTCTTAAAGTCAGCCTTGCCAAGTTTTGAGTCTAAGCATTACCACTTCCTGCTTGCGGGATCCCTGGATGCTTACCTTCTGTGAGTTTCACATTCATTCTTTGAGTAAGAATTTAAAGAGAGGAAAACACAAAGCTCTTAGGATTCCTGGCACAGAATGCATGCTTGTTCAAGATAATATCAAGGATGTGGGGCTGTAGATCAAGTATTTGACTTGTCATCACCCTTCTAAAGCCACATGGCTTCAGCATGCTCTGTCCCTCATTAGAGTGTGTGGAGATGTAGGTGAACAGAGAGGAACAGCAAGGGACAGTGCCAGCCACGAGCTCAAGGACGACCCCCTAGCATAAAAGTGAAACAGAACCCCAATTTCAAAAGTTCCATCCTAATCTGTATAACTGACCAGAGCTGTGTGACCCTATTTTTCATTTACTCACCTAAATCTTTGTGGGATCTCACAGGTAACTCTTAATCCAAGGATAAATTATCAGCCATCACTAACCTTTTTAGGTTTCACGGAACTTTCTGGAGACTACAGGAAAAAGTGCAGCTATGTATCTCCTGGAAGCTTAAGTCTGAGATCAGTCTGTTACCAGAGAGTGGGCTCAGCGGAGATCCAGGCACAGGGTAAGTGATCAGACTTCAAGAGTATCTGACAGCCTCTGGGCGGGGTCCCTTCATCTAGGCAGCCTCACCCAGACCTGCCCATGCTTGCCAAGCTCCATCTTGCTTTCTTTCTCCTTCTTCCTACCCTTATTGTGTGTGTTTTTTCTTCCTGTACTAGGAATTGAACCCAGGGCCTCATGCATGCTAGGCAAGCAATCTACCACAGAGCTACATTCCCAGCCCATTCCTTCTTCGTAGTTAGGTGCTTCCTTCCTCTAGGGCAATGCCCCTGAGACTTTCATATGTAGCCCAAATGTAGGCGCTCACTATGGAGACCAGATGCTCCATGGCAAGTGTCTTCACCTGTAGGCCTCAGGAGGAAGGGGTCTGGGAGCAACTTGAGGCATGGGCAATGCTGGACCTTGCCTGACGTTTTCACGCACATGGTACCTCTTTTCCACTCATCCCAGAAGGCAGAGCAAGAATGAGCTGACATCCTGGATTCTCATTCCTCCCATGGCTCTGGGGATCAAATTGCTCTGGCCAGGAAGGGGTTCTCACAAGTCTTTTCCTTCCACCATCCTGTAGTCAAGAGAAGGTAGTGAGCTGGCCTGTTCACTTCAAATCACCACTGCCCACTCGGTGCTCCCTTTCCTTTCCAGGGGTGACCTTGACAATCCCACCTGAGTGGAAACTGCTGCTCCCCGGCCCTCCCTTCTACCAGACCCAAGGAATGCCTGCCAGATCTGTAAAACCTGTTTATTTGCTTTCTCCTTGATCTTACCACCATAACCCTAGTGCCAAGAATATGGTGTAGCTGAAGTACATTCTCATACAGGCAGAATGAAGGCTGCTTGTCTTGAGGGTGCCTAGGGAAAGGCATGTCTATGAACCAGAGGCTCTATGAACTGTCAGCAATTCTTTCCAACACTTCAAATTAAATGAAAGCATTGGCGAGTTGATCAATAAGATATTGGCCCATGTACTCTCCACTCATTTATCCAATGCCATTTGATGTCCTAAAAATCAATAAAGATGTACCCATTCAAAACTTGTATTTTGTAGTTTTCTTTCCAACAATAAGTGGTTTGACCCATGATCAGAATGACAAGTACAACCTTTTGTTGAGTGTGCCAAAGACTTGTTCTGCCTTATTTCATTTAAGTCTCTCAGTAACGATTCCAGGCAGGGGATGTCACTGAAATTCAGTTCAGGGTGATGGAGACAAGGTTCAAAGAAGTGAGGTACTTTCCCAAAAGTCAGACAGCTAGTAAGAGAATGGTGGATTTGAACCTAGGAACTCTTCTGTATGGCTCATTCGGCCTTGGTTTTTCATGAAGAAAACTAATATTTAGCTCTAAGGCAGTGTTGTGGATTAAGGTGGATAGTGTCTAAAAGATTTTATTTCAACGGTGTCCTAACTTTGGTCCTGTTGGAATCACCCTGTGAACATTAAGGATCCTAGACCTCCGTGTCCTGGTAGCTTCCCAGGTGATTCTGATGCCCACCAGAAAGTGAGACCCCTTGTATGCACTGTGTATACCACACTGAGGCATGGCAGAGCTAGAAAGCAAACAAGAAAATACCACCTTGTTATGAGGCTTGAATATAAAGAGAGAACAGAGGTATAAAGATTGTCTGTCCTACATGCTTCCATGGGGCTCCATAGAGAGTCAGGACCTAGGATAGGCACAAGTGATGGCCATGGCCATGGCCATGGCTGTCCTCCTGCCCCACACAGCAGCTTCAGGGCAGCCAGTGGGGAGCAAGTCTGTGCCTGGGCTGCTCTAAGGAGCACCTTGACCAGGTCCTTGACCAGTCAGCTTCCCACCATGACACCATTCGGAGGCCAGAGAAACCAATAAAGTTTGTTTTCCTTGCTATCAATGGTGGGGCACCAGGCACGAGGTCTCTGAGGCTCCCTGAGTAAGCCCTCAGTGCACAGAAGGCTGGGTACAAATCATAAGATTTGTCCGGGAGCTCCCTTCAGTTACATCCATGCCACCAGGGCTTGCCTTGCTGTCCATGTAAATTGTGCCTCTTCACGTTTGCTCCCGGAAGGCAGAGCAGGAGAGCAGGAAGGTCATCCATTCTCATTCCTCCCTGGACACAATTGTTGGAAGGCCTTGTGCAATCTCCTCTCCTTCTTGCTCATTATTTTTATTATTTCTCCTCCCGATGACAGCATCTGGAGGAAGCAATGATCTGGCAGGAGTCAGTCAAACCACCTTCTCTCAAAGGCCTTTCCCTGCCTCTCCCTAAGGGTCCCAGGGATGCCTGTGGCAACCCACCCCATAGGGTATACTTCCCATTGATCTCACCTGGCCCAAGGAACAACTGACATTTTCATGTAATCAATCATGTAAATATTTCCAGACAAATACACAGAATCTACTTCCTTTTCGTTTATTTCCCTATTCATATTTTATTACATTTTTGAAAGTAACATATTTACATAGTTCCAAATTCAAGCAATATGCAAAGATAGCACATTGAGAAGCTTGGTTCACCTGTGTTCAGTTCCCACCACTGCTGCTGAGGAAACCATTTATGTTAATTTCTTGTGTATATTACCAGAGCTTATTTATGCACATAAAGTGAAATATAAAAGTCTAGTCTTTTTCTTGTCTTTTAATAAGAAAACACAATTGTCTTAACCTATTTTGCAGTGCTATGACAGAATGCTGACACTGAGTAATCTATAAAGAATAGAAATGTGTTCTCTCACAGTTCTGGAGGCTGGGAAGTCCAAGATCAAGGCACAGACATCGGGTGAGGACCTTTGCTACTGGCAGAAGGTAGAAGGTGAGAGAACACACTCACTCTTGGACATAGCTTATAGGCACAAATGCATGCACCTGGACAGAGACCTTGTGACCTGCACACCTTTCAGAAGACCCCACCTTTCATACGGCCTTGAGATTCAGTTTTAAACATATATCCATATGGGAGAATGTGTTTAGACAGAGCCACAACAGAAGTCCATGCTTCATGTTTCATACAGAAGGGTTGGTGGTGGGGAGATGGGCTTTTGCTGCCTGGTTGGATCATGAAGGTGCTGACATGATCAGGCCATTAAGTCATTGTTGCCATTATTGGGAGGGAGGTGGTGAAAAGTAAGATATGGGGACTTTGTGAGAGGAAGTAGGTCTCTGGGTGCATGTCCTTAGGGGCTATGTTTACTTCCTGTATCACTACACTAAGTTCTGTATGAATGTGTCCATGTGGCATGTAGAGACCAGGGGACAGACAACCTCATTATCATTCCTCAAGTGCTTTATAACATTGAGGGGAGCGTGTCTCTTTGGCCTGGAGTTCATCCAGTGAGTTGGTCTGCTTGGTTGGCAAGCATTAGGAATCCTGTGTCTCCACCTCGACCAGCTTGTGATGACCGGCACAGACACACATGCCTGGAATTTTTATGTGGGTGCTGGGGATTGAGCTCAGGTCATGGTGCTTACAAGGCAAGCACTTACTGATTGAGCTATCTTCACAGCCCCTCCATTCTGCTGCCTTTCTGCAATTAGGGGAAGACTGTCCTCCGTCACATATTCCTGTTGCCCTCATGTTTTGTCCAGCTGTGTGGGGCCAAACCACCATGTGAGCCTAAACAAATCTTTTCTTCCTTTATTATTCACTTAGGTCTTTTGTCCCAGTGATGAGAAAAGTCTGATTAACACACTTAGGTTCATATTTTCCTTTTTACTTAATACATTTTGACAATTTTTTCTTATCACCACAGAAAGAGCCTCTTCATTCTCTGATTACTGCACGCAAACCGAATGCTTGTAACTGCCAGAATTAGTTTAACCAGTTCTGAGCGGAAGGTCATTTGGGTTGTTTTTATGGCTTATAATTACAAATGGTGCTGCTCTGATTTCTCTTTATCACATATTTTTATGTAGATATTAGAAATTAGGTAGATTATAAAAAATTAGGTAGATTATAGAAAATGTCAAAGTAGTTTTCATATAGGTTTTCCTGGTGTTATGACAGCTCTCATTTTATTTTTTCTCATTTATTTTATCACATGCTTGGCCATCATGTAAATTATCAAAATGATTTCAATCTACTTGCCAATTAGATAAATTTGTAAAAATGCATTTTGTTATTTTTGATACAAATTTCTTTGATTCTATGTACTGAGCATGTTTTCAAGTCGCTGTGAACCTTTTCCATGAGCAACTTCTTCATGTCCTTTGCTCATTTTAAATTGGGTTATTATTATTTTATTGACTTAAAGAGCTTTTTATATATTAAGGAAATTAATCTTGTGATATAGCTTAGAAATATTTCCCCCAGTGCCTTGTTTGCCTGTTAGCTTCTTTACTAATACTTTTTCCTATATTTCAATTTATCTCAACACAATGCATACAGTTATTATAAAAGTCAAAAATCCTACAAGGCATAAAGTGAAGTCTTTTGTTTCACTCCACTCATGTTTCCGACTCTTGGAAGCATCAGTTTCACTTCTTTTAGCTGTTGCTTGGGAATATGCCCCTCATATTTCTTAATAATAAGCTCATATCACTTTATTATATTGACATTTTATATTGAATCAACCAAAGGATGTCAAAGATTTAGCACTTTTATACCATACTCTCCTCTGCATATATACATACATTTTACATGTCTATATACATACATTTTATATATATGTACACACATATATACATATATATCATATATATACATATACATATATAACACAATACAATTTTGATGAGGTCAATAGTGCATATGCTATTTTGATAATTTAAATATTGTTTGTAATTGAGCTGAATAATTATCTTTCCATTCTTTTTTTATTGTATGTAATGAGTTGCATTATTTAATGGGCAAACAATGAGTTGTTATCCCCAGTTCCCCAATACCCCTCTTCCCCATCCCCAATCAGCTGGATAACCTCCTCCATGGGTCGTCTGGATCAGTCCTGGGGCAGGGGATCATGGATAGCCTAGTAGTCAGCCCGGTTCTCCTGGCCCTAGTATGTCAAGTATCTGTTCTAATTAATGATATAGCAAATGATACAGAAAACATATCAAGAATGGGGTTGTTACCACAATACACCTGACCATGTGATTCAGTTCTTAGTCTTTGGGAGCTGATTTGCAGGAGGAATACAGAAGAATATGGAACTTTGGGTTAAAGAAGACTTGCAACAAAGTCTGGATTGGTGAGTCAAGGAGTTTATTAGGTGTTCCTATGAGGAACATGTGTGACTGAAAGGCATGGATATCACCAGAAAGCCCTTCTCCAACATGAGTGATGACTCAAGAAAGCCAAATCACTGGAGCTTCTTACATCACTCAAATGTCCTGTAAAGACTCTAGGCAGCTTCACTGAAGAGTCTTCATTCCCTCAGTAACTGCCCACTGCTTATATAGCCTTGGGGAGGGGCCTCATGAGTTTTGTGACTTTCTGAGCTTCCTGAGTTTTTGTAAGTTTTGTGAGCTTCCTGAGTTTTATGAGCCTCCTTCTGTACTCCAGAAGAGGTTATTTCAATTTGGAGGCAATATCTATACAACAGCTGTAGAAATAGAAGTTAGCTTACAGAAATGATCACAGTATAGATATTTCTGGTTTATACCTGTGCAAATGATAACTTACCATGACACTGTAAACAGATTTTATTTGGCAAGGAATATAAATCTCTGTAAGTCAAGCCTTCATTTGACACAAATGTAACATCTTAAGGGACTCCTCATTAATAAGTTAATTTGGGATCTATACCAAGTATTAACTTTATATTTATATAAAATTTTTTCTTGATTTCTAATAGGTGAATTTTAAGTAAGACTAGATCTTTGCATTTGCAAACTTATATTCACTGAGGTTTTCCTTTATTCAATTAATTTTATGTTTTGTTTTTGTTTTTGGTTCATCGACAATCAACCAGTTATACTTTCTTACAGAGAGAAAATCTTGGCAGTTGGCATTATGGTCTGGCCATATAGGTAGAAGATAGTCACTTAATCTATTGGGTTCAAGATAACGGAGAACTCAGCTTGTAGGGTTTAAATTTTGTTTTGTTTTATTGGATTGATTATGTATTTATGTGTTTTGAATACAAATCAATTAAAACTTTCATGTCTACAATGAAAAGGAGAACATCTCTTTGATATTGGTCTGGTGAGATTTTTGTTTTCATTTATATTTGTATCTTTTGTGTCACTCAAATTAGGGCTAAAATTCAAGCTATAGTTTCAATAACTACCTATAATTAAAAATGTCATTATCCCTCAATGTATATGCATTTATTTTTATTTCAGGAGGGCATAAATAAATAAAATAAAATTGTGAAGTCTTATAAACTACAAGAGCTTTTTTTGCTTTATAAAACAAGCAAATATGTATATAAAATCCTTAAAACACAAAGTAACTAACAATCTAATACTTTGATGAGCCATAAAAATTGCTAATTTTTTTTTATCTGAAACTAACTCAGAAATCATTTTTGAGGGGGTATGTAGGGTATATATAGTATAGTTTGTGATATAGGTATAGTGTAGTATGTATGCCCTACGTACATGTGTACAGAAGCCAAAGGATAGTGTCAAGTGTCTTCACTCACACTCCTGTTTCCTTTGAGCTACTGTTTTTTTTGTCAGCAATTCTTTGGTCTCTACCTGCCTTGGAAGTGGGGTTACAGATGTGTGCAGCCATGCCCAGCTGTTTATGTGAGTGCTGAGGGATTCACTCAGGCAGTCTCAGGCCTCGCAGCTCCCCATGTTTGTGCAGTAAGTGCTTTCCTACTGAGATACCACCCAGCCTCCTCCTTCTTTCATTTGTATTTTAAAGACAGGGTCTCATTAGGGAGTCCTGGTTGGTTAGACTGGAACTGGCTATGTATATCAGGCTGTCTTTGAACTTGCAGCAATCTCCTGCTTTTGCCTCTTGAATGCTACAATTACAGAAATGTGTCATCATACAGACCCAAAACTCATTTAGGAATTTGAATTCATGTAACTAAATATTTGGCAAACATGACTAATCTGCTAATATAATTTTAATAAAAGCATGTAAGCTGTAGAGTGATTTTGCCATACTCTAAAAAATTTCTAGCTGGGCTATCTTTTGGGAGTAAAATTTATACATGAATTATGAGTCATAGATGCCTTTATTGTGTTGCATGATCCAATCCAAGAAAGTGAATGCCTCTCCTCTTTTCAGTCATCTCTTATATACTTGAATAGAAGCATTATGATGTTTCCATTGAGATTGTGGTTTGAATATAAGTAGTCCATAGACTCAGGTAATTTTGATTAAGATTATGCTTCCTACTTAGGTCTTTAGTAGGAAGAGTCCTGATAGAGGTGTATCACTGGGGACAGATCTTGTCGTGTAGAGTGCCAGTTTGGGCTCTGGCGGTTTGTGCTTGCTGGTGTTGGTTTTTCTCTCTCTGCTATGGATGTATGGAAGTGAGCCAGTTTCTTCCACCATGATAGAACTTCCCCTGGAATCTGTATGTCTTAAATAAACCCTTTCCTCACACAAGCTGCTTCTGGTCAGGTGTTTGTCCCAGCAATGTGAAGATAACTGCAACAGAAAATTGGTACTGAAAGTAGAGTCAGTGTTGCAATGAATCTGAGCATGGGGATTTTGGTGTTTTGGAATGTGTTTGAGGGAGGAATATGAAAGGATTTGGTTCTTTGGACTGCAGAAGCCTTGCAGGGTTGTAAGCAGAGCTTGATGGGCTGTTCTGGTGAGAGTTTGAAAATGCTAAATGTAGAGAGAATTGTGGACTGTGAAGGTTTGGCTTTCAAAGGGGAAAAAGAGAACTTTGTCAGAACTGGACTACTGGTGAAAAGACTGGTTGTTTACCACCTGTGCCTTGAGAATTGATGAAAGTTGAGTTTAAAAAGTGATAGATTGGTGTGCTTGATGAAAATGCAGATCAGAAAGATATGAAAGGTGTATAGTTTATCACAGAAATAAATTAATACAAATTTGAAATTATAGACACAAAGATTGGTTTTAGGTTACTTAAGCAGCTATTGTTAAGTTGATTACCATCATTAAGAGTGGGTCAATTGTTTTGCATTGGGACTCTGGAAAAGATGCTTGCGGGTGAGACACACCCATGGAAGGCTCAAGCTAGTAAGAATGCCAATCCTTTTGAAAGGAGGTGGCTTGAGGGAAGACCAGTGAAGGAGTGTGTACTGCTTTTCAAGGTCAAGTTTTATTTCCTTCTTGTTGTACAGTTTTGTGTTGCTGAGATGAACTTCTAAACAGACACAGTTTATGGGAAGAAGGGATTTATTTAAAGCTTACAGATCCAAGGAAAAGTTCCATTGGTGATAGAAGAAGTCCTCTAATGCATCCAAGCAGAGAGGAAACCATCACTAGTTAGTAAACATCAAAATCAACAAGCACAAACAGGCAGAAAGCAGCAGGGACTACACTAGAGCCAGACAGCTTCGTATACCTTTGGCTGGAAATTGGATCTGCCCCCAAACATACTTTAGGACTGGACTTTAGAATCTGCCCCCAGTAACACCTCCTCCAGCCAGGTGGCTGGAGATCCAAGTTACAAGTTTTAATAAAACCCCTGAGTCTATTGGGGACATACAGTCAAACTACCACATATACAAATACTTTTGCAAAGAGGCTTAGAGGAAGACTGGTGAAATATACTGCTTTTCAAGGTAAAGATTTATTCTCTCCTGAATTTACAAATTTGGCTGCTGCCCACCTTGTCCTGCTTTGGGAAGCATGAAAAATGCAGGGTAAGAAGGTCAGGAAGTGTACATGGTTCCAGAAGCTACTGAAATGGGGCAATAATAATGGGGTTGTAATCCCTATATGAAGGCCCTGTGAGGCCATTGTATGGCACTCTGAAGATGAACTGTGTTTTGCAATGTAGACCCAAGGGTGTTTTGGATATACCAAGAGTGCAGAACAGCTTCCATGGAGAGTTGTTGTCTCAGAATAGTTTTCTCTGGAATGCTCAGCCCAGCAGAATTGGAAGCCCAGAGACTTTTTCACCACTGGTTATGGATGTCAGACTCAGAACTATAGATGTTTGATATTTATCTGATGGCTAATGATTTTGTACTGGTCCAGTATCTCCTTGTTTACTCTGTTTTGCAATGGAAATGTTTACTCTGTGCCATTATGTGTTGGAATTATGTAACTGGTGCTTTGATTTTTATAGGGCTTACAGTTAAGAAAGTCTTGAATTTCAGATGAGACATTGGATTTTGGAAAAATGCAAAGTTGGTAGTGATGATGGGGAATTTTTAAGTTAGACTGAGCACGTTTTGCATTATGAGATGTCTATGGGGACCAGGGGTGGAATATGGTGATTTGAATGTAAATAGCTTCATAGACTCGGGTAATTTTGATTAAGTTTCCTACTTAAGTCGCTAGTAGGTGGAGTCCTGCTAGAGATGTGTCTTTGGAAGCAGATCTTGAATTCATCTCTACTAGGTGTAGAGAGCTAGTTTGAGCTCTGGGTATTCACGCTTGCTGGTATCAGTTTTTCTTTCTCTACTCTGGATCTATGGAAATGAGCCTGCTTCTTCTGCCATGATGAAATTTCCCCTGGAATCTGTAAGACTGATACAAACCCTTTCTTCCTATAAGCTGCTTCTGGTTGGGTGTTTATTCCATGTGAATGAAGGTAACTGAAACAAAGATCGTATGAATTTAGCTTCTATTAATTTCTTTGTTGTTATCTTACTCTTGGAAACAATTCTGTACTTCTTAGATTATGTTTCCCAGTAAGTTATGGATGGCATATGGCAATATTATTAGTTTTGTAAATTGCTGTTCTATCTGGAAAACTTTCTGAGTTCTCTTATCAGTTCTAACAGACTGGGATTGTTTACACACTTAAACTTTTTAAAACTTTTAAACAACAATTTGAAGTTTTCATATTAAACCCTCAAATCTCTGAAGTTAAGATAATGTAGGAAAGACACAATGATAATAACAGAAGCTTTAGACCACTGTGCACTTATTGAGAATGTAAAAGAACTTTATATGGAAACAACTATTTATGTTTATAATATTAAAAATAAGAGAGAAATATGTAAACTATCTGAAGATATCAATTATATTGCATGTTATCTTAAATATCATCTTATTATTAAGATATTGGTTTTTAACTTGTGCATCCCAGCCCCAGACCTGTATGAAAACTGAAGTGTCAACCATAGTACAAAAGATTATCACAAAGGAAAAAACAGGAAAAATGACTTTTACCTGTGCTGGGTAAATAATACTAAGCTTGAAAAGCTTAGAGTCTGAAGCTATTAGCGTTGTTAATAGGGTGACAGAGCATTTGGCTAGCATAAGCAAAGCCCTGGGTTCTATCCCTCCCACCACAGACATAAAGGAAGGAGAGTATTAGCATTTTTGTCAAATTTATTTAACTCCAATAGGCTAGCTTTCTTGAGTTACTAATTAATATCTTCACCCACAATGTGAATGGTTCTTCTTTTTAAAAGATTTTTGTTTAAGTTAGCATACAAAGAAATGGGTTTTGGTATGACATTTCCATGCATTCTTTCTTCTTCATGGCTGAACCAGGATGGTCCAGAGAAAACAAGGAGAGTTGGTCATTCTGTGTATTTTCTGGGTAATCTGCCTAGAAAACAGAGATTGCTATGGCTGACGTGAGCAATTTTACACCATGGATGTTGACTCGGTGCCTTTAAAATGAAAGGAAATAGGAGGAGAAGAAGGAGGAGGAGAAGAAGGCTGAGGGATAGGAAAGTATGGAGATGGAGCAGCATAAGGAAGCAGCTGCCTCACATCTAAGGTTTTTTCCATGTGTGTTGCTCTCCGAGCCTGTTTTTAATGTGCTCTTGTCACCCTGATTCAATAGGCAATCAAATACTGTTTCCCAGGCACCCATTACCTCTCTTAATCAAGGGTCCAAATCTTTTCTGACAACTTTTGATTTTTGCCTTCCAAAACTCTGCCCTGAAATATTGAAGAAAATAAAATAAAGCTTGCAGGACATCTTTCATACCTAAAAACAGGCTTTGAGATTTCCCCAAGGATTCCCCAAGCATCATAAAAATGTGTGCTTTTACCTTTTAAAAAGAGATGCTGAAAATAAATAGGTTTGGTGGGTTGAATAGAAAAAGATGTCAAATCAGAAAACATACTCAGTCTTTCCTAGAAATGTGTAGAGCTAAAATGGTATTCATTTAAATTCGTCAGAAATTGTATATCTTTCAGGAAATCCCTGGAGACTTACCAATGACTTCCTTTCTGCATGTGTTTAAATTTTAAGAAAAATACTGATTATAAACTTATTTAAAACACTTATAAACTATTTCTGCTTAATTTTCTTGTATTTATGAGTCTTAGTGTTTTGCCTGAAGGTATTGGAAAAAATACATTTCAAGAGGCTGGAGACATGGCTCAGCAGTTAAATGCACTTGACTGCAAAGTTTGAAGTCCTGGGTTCAATTCTCCAGTAGCCATGTAAAGCCAGATGCACATAGTGGCACATTTGTCAAGAGTTTGTTTACTGTGGCAAGAGGCCCTGGCTCATTAATACACACATAGAACTCTCTCTCACTCTCATAAATAAAATTAAAATATATACATTTCAATTATTGTTAAAATGTTAGTAACCACAGACTGCTTTTTTTTATTTTTTAAAAAGTTTGAATCAAATAATTTCAGGCCAGTGGTTTCTGATGCCTATAAGGCCTACTCATGAATAGAAATGTCTAAGCTTATTCTAAATTTTCTCAATACCTATAGTTTATATTCTTGGTACTTTACATAACCAAGGGCTAAAATATAACTCAATAAGTTTCCTTTAGAAAATATGTTCATCCAGTTTTGTAAGGTGGACATGTATTCCCTGACTTCTTAAAAAGTAAATTTACTTATTACCTTGAGAAACATTTGTGCAAAGTGCTTTTCTGATGAATGGATTTAAGAATTGTTTTATATACCACCAACCAACCAGGCAAACTTCTTTGTCAGTTTCACAGTTTGTATTATGAGTTCTCATATTTATTTTGCTTTTGAAAGATTGAGTAATAACCATAACTTTTTTATTTGCAAATAGATTTTGTTTTATCTTGAAGCTTACTAAAGTTTCACCCATAAGCTACAGGCCAGAGCGGATGTCTTCAACAAAGAAGGAACTGTCAAAATAAACATCATTAGGAAAATAAATAATAACAAATGTTGGTGAAAATGCTAGGAAAAGGGAATCTTTACACACTGCTGGTGGAAATATAAATTAGTTCAACTAGTCAGGAAATATGTATGGAGGTTCTGAAAACAGTAAAACCAGTACTGCCATATGAAACAGCTATACCTCTCCTGGGTATATACTCAAAGGACTTGAAGTCAACATACCACAGAGATGCTTGAGCATCTCTGTTGATTGCAGCACTATCTTCTGTACCATAGTTAGGTCATTAGCCTATGTGCCCATCAAACGATGAATGACTAAAGAAACTGTGGTTTATACATGCACAATGGGGCTTTGATTTGGCCATAAAAAAGAATGAAATAATTTTGTTTACAGGGAAATGAATGCAACTGGAAATCTTCATCTTGAACAAAATAAGTCAGATTCAAACACACACACACACATACACACACACACACACACACACACACATATATATATATATACATATATATGTTTTCCTCTTGTTTTGGATACTAGATTTTATATAGGCACCAACAGATCATGAAACAGAAGTGAACCTGTCTGGGAGAATGAAGGAGACGAGTGAGCAGGAAGAAGGGAGGGGATGGGAATGAAGAGAATGAAAAGACAGAATATCTTTATATGAAAATATCTGTATAAAACCCATTACTATATACAATGGATATACACAAATGAAAAAGTATAGATTCAAAGCCTTGTGGATAAAGGTACTTCAAACACATGACTTTCAAGGTATTGATTCTTGGGTAGAGGCATCAGAGCTGGGATCTTTTCAGTGGGTGAATCAGGATTTCCAGAAGACTACTATCCATGGATAGAACCATATCATCTACAAAGTTGTGCCTCTATTCCAATTTTGTACTTTTGTTGTTGTTTGTCAAATTGCAATGGTTAATCTTTACAGGAAAATATTTGTGTTAGTTACTGCACACATTGTTAGAACAAAATAAATGACAAAAGCAACTTAAGGAAGAAATGGTTTATTTTGAAGTCTAGTTTGAAGAGCCAGTGTTGGAGAAGACAGGGTGGCAGGTGCATGATGGAAAAGGTCACATCGCATTGGCAGTCAGAAAGGGAGAGATGAATGCTGGTGCTCGGCTAACTCTACTTCTTATTCTGTTCAGGACCCCAGACCACAGAGTGCCACTCTTCACATTTAGGGTGGATTTTCTTACCTCCATTTACCTAATATAGAAGAATCCCTCACAGACATGCCCAGAAAAATGTTTCCATAGTGGTTCTAAACCCTGTCAAATTGACAACTGAGATTAACTATTCCTCACAGTATTACATAACACTGATGTTAATGGGCATGCTAGTTTTATTTTTGATTTTAATGCTTTCCAAATAAGATGGACTGGTTTTTAATCTAGCATATCATATTAAGGTTTAGCTATTATCAATGCCTATTTTAATAGGTTTTATTTTATAGTTGATATCAATAATAGATGTCCAATGTCATATGATAGTTCTCCTTTTACATGTTAACTTAATGAACCACATTGAAATATCTTTACATTTTTAGAATAACACTTCACACTGTTGTAAGGTTACATTGTAATTATATTTGATTATATTCATTTATAATGATATATATGTATATATTGATGAATGACATTAATATGAAGTTTTTAATATAAATAATGCACTAATTTGTAAAATTAATCTGGAAGCTTTATTTTTCTTTTCTAGATAATTTTAAGGTTATTCTAGGTAAATGTTATTAGGGTCCAAAGTGAAGACTTAAAATGTATTTTTTACCTAGATACAAATCAGACTCAACCCTTCCCAATCTGTTAGAAACTGATAAAAGAATTCAGAAAAAAAATCCAGATATAAGAAAAGCCTCTAAAATTAGTGGCATTTCTCTCTACCAGCCAGAACTTCCTGGAAAATATAATCTAAAAAATATATAATTGTTCACAAAGGCAAGAATCTACAAAGGAATTAACAGAAGCAAAATCCACAAGATCTCTATGTGGAAATCTTAATTTCTGTTATAGAATACAGAGATGACTGAAGAGAAGAGAGTCATTCTATGCTCTTGAATTGGTTCATGGAAGGAACATGGTATTCCTTGCCAATTCATCTATAAACATTTATGTACTCCCAAATCATGGCTCTGCTAGAATTGTATTGGAATAGGAAACTTTGTTCTATAGTTCACATGAAGTAATAGTGGTCCATGAATAGTTAAGTTTAATAAAGAACAGTGAAGGGTGGGGAATTGCTTAGTAGATATCAACGAAACACTACAAAGCCAAAGTGACAAACATGCTGTAATACTGTATTAGGTACTTTTCTCATTACAGACCAAATACCTGACAAGAGGCCGTGTAAGGGAGTCAAGATTTATTTTGACTTACAATTTAAGAAGGAATACAGTCCATAATGGCAAAGAGGAATGACAGCAAGAGTGTGATCAGGAAGCAGAGAACAGATAGGAAGTAGGGCTACACTACCAAACCACCAGGCTGACCTGCAGGGACCCATTTCCTCCAGGAAGGCTCTACCTCCAGACTTTCTGCAGCCTTCCAAAACAGCACCACTACCTGAGTTCAAACATAGGCCTATGGAGGACAGGTCACCTCAAACTACGACAGGCTCAGACAAATAGACCAACAGAGCTCAGAGACAGACCCCTGGGAATGTGGAAAGTTAATGTCCAACTGACAAAGTGTCACAGAACAATGGGGAAGGGACACAGAGTAGAAAGCTAGCTCAGCAACCAGAGAAAAATAAAATCAGATACCCTCACAATAGTGTGCATAAAGGGTGGGTTCTAGTTGCATTAAACACCGATATATATATATATATTCAGGCTATTTATATATGGTGAAAGTATAAACTTTTGGAAAAATATAGACTATTTTTAGACTTATAAATGAAAGACTTAAAATTTTGAAAACATAAACCATAAGGCAAAAAAATACACATTTATTACATATAAATTAATAATTTCTTTTTAACAGAGGACATAATTGATAAAGTTAAGTTAAAAAAGAATGAAGGGCTGGAGAAATAGCTCAGTGGTTAAGACACTTGTCTACAAAGCCCAACAACATGGGTTTGATTCTCCAGTACACATATAAAGTCAGATGCACAAAGTGGTGCATGCATCTGGAGTTTGTTTGCACATGAATATGCACACCCACATACATTACATGGACATAAAACAAAAAACCCAGAAATCATTGAAATAAAAAATATACAGCAGTGCTAATTGATACTTGAAGATTTAATATGAATTTTCATATAAAAATGAAATTTTTTTGGGCCTGGGGCTTTTGTGAAAAAGGTTAGCTCTTTGACAATGTCAATTTCATACAAAGAAATTGGTCTTTTTAGATTTTTCTCTGTATTTTGTAGTCAATTTAGATGTTTCATACTTGAAAACCTTTCAATTTTTAATAAATAATTGGATGTATTTTTATTTTCTACATATCAATAAATACTTTGCTAGTCTACTTTAAATTTTATGTGTTTGTAATTTCTCATATTGCCTTCATTTGGTTAGCTGTTGCTTTTCTTTTATTGTTAGTGATTCAATTCCTCGATTTGTTCCATATTTCTATTTTCAATGTGATTTATCAGTTAAATGTTTTTCTGCATTAACAATTTCTTCCTTCTATTCTTATTTTTTATTTCTTTCCTTTAATCTCTCAATTCAAGTGTTTTCATACTTTGTTGAGTAACAGTGAGTATTTAAGTATTTGAGAGTCCTGTTTAACCATAGCCCATGGAATTTTATAGTGCTATTTCCAATATTTTTAATTTTAAAATAATTATATACACGGAAATTTGAAAAACTACCAAGAACTCCCACATGAGCACTGACTAACTTTCCCCAATAGGGACATTTTTTTGCACCTATACAGCATAATCAAAACCAGGAAATTGTGCAGCTAGTATGATAACTAGATTACAGGACATAGGTTTCACCAGTCCTTCATTTTCACATGTCTTTGTGTACCATTCCATGCTAATCACATGTATAGACTTGTATAATCTTCACCATTACATGTTCTGTTTCTTTGGAGTTATACCCTTGCACTCCTTCCCTATCCTTTGCAATTATAAGTTTTTTCTCTCTGCATTCTTGTCATTTAGATATGCCACACAAAGGGATCACATGACTCATGAGATTAGATTTGTAAATTTTGAATTAATTAAGGTTCAGCCATTGTAACAATATTTAATAGTATAGCATAGTGTTCCAGTTCGAATCCTCCCAATGGCCACTGTTGCTGGAAGGTCTTTGAATGTGGTTATTTCTGTCCGACTTCTTCATTGGTGAAGTGCCCATTCAAGTCGTCTTGGCCATTATCTGGTTGGATTATTTGTTTTCATCCTGCTGACTTTAAATTCTGCTCTTCACTTACTTTGGAGATGAGTCCTTTGTTACTCTTTTGTGATTTGCAAGCATTCTCTTCCATGTGTTTTTTTTTTCACATCAATTTCTAATCTTTTAACTACTTAAATTTTTATTTACATTTAATCCAGAAGTTTTTCAAGGGACTTGATGGACCACAAAATGTATAGAATTTTTTAGCAACTGTCAGGAAAGATTATTCAAGAATGACAGAAACACATCTTGCTTAAGCAGTGCTTTTAGCTGAGTTCTAAAAAAGAGGTGGGCCGGGAGAGGGGAGGCTGATTACAGGAACCTTGAGGGTTATTAATTAGGGGCTATAAAATGGCAAGAGTCCCAAAGTGCACAATAGCAAAGATTTCTTAAGATATTTCCAGTCATTATCTTAATGCCCCCATTAGGCGAGGCAATGCCCACCCCGCCTGAAGAGCAGCACACTCTCAGAGGTGGCTCTTTTGGAGACCAAAGGTCCCCACCTAGTGCTGCGTGGCAAGAAGATTTCTTCATGTGGTTTAGAATTTTCTTAGAAGGGCCATAAATGACAGTGTGGTCAAGGTGGGGCTGATAACCATACTGTATGAAGTTCAGGCTATTAATTAACTTAGTTGCACAGTCTAGAATCCAGCACTCAGACAGGATAGAGGAAGTGGGGAGGGAGTGGAGAACAGCATGTGACCATGTCATCGGGCTGGAGAAAGTCTGGCAGAAGTCCTGTGGTGATTAGAGGAGGGAGTAAGGGAGCTTCAGGGATGTACAGCTGAACTGACCCTTCTCTGTCAAGGTCACCGTGTCACCACTCCAGTCCAAACTGAGGAGAATTAGAAAACAGAGGGTCAAGGAAGGCTTCTTAGATGAGGGACTTCTCAGCAAGTTCCTAGAAAGGAAAGACTGAGCATTTTTGAGGGAAAATGGGAAGAGAATGAATGCAGTGTAGGAGGGATCAAATCACTTCAGGAAAGAAATCCAGAAACCAGAAAGTGAGTGCTCACAATGCCAGGGGCCTCAACATCCAACTGAGGAGAGCAGGTGCCATGTGACAGGAGTCCAAGTGTCACCTTGAACTTTCTCCTTCACCATATACCAGGATCAGATTTCAAGAAGGGTCTCAGATCATGTCATTGGATTAAGGTTTTACCCACTTTGGGTTTAAGAAAATTATAGTTAATTAATTTTTATTTTTGAAACAGTCTCATCTAGCCCAGACAGGCCCCGAACTCACTATATAGTTGACGATGACCTTGAATTCTTGATCTTTCTATTTCTGCCTCTGGAATGCGGGAATTATAGACATGTCACTTCAGGGTCTTTGAAAGCAAATTCTGAAGATATTTCTTTCCTCTTGTGACCCTCCTATGATGGGCTAGCATATGACCTGGGCTGCACATCTGTGCCTCACCTTTCCAAATCCCTTTGCAGCTTGTGGGCCTTCTACTTTCCTGCACCTGGCCTGCAGCTATGTAGTAGACTGCTATAGCTCTGGTCATCTGGAACATTCATTTAATCCCTGGCAGTGGTGTGGCATTTTCTGGGTGTCTAGCCTAGCTATAGTTTGGCCCTGAGTATGATATGATATCCATAGATAGTTACCTGGGGAGTGAAAGACACTGGGGGACATCTCAATTCCATGAGGCCATTGTGAAAATGCTACCTTATCACGGCACCACTTATTTATTGTTTATTTCGTTGGTATGCTTTCTGTTGTTTGTTTGGTTTAAAATAACTGAGGATATTCTCTCTGTTCAGAAAGCCAGGAGAGAATATTCAGGTTCAGGTGTTCCTGAGGTTCTGAGACCATCTGTTGAGTGCCTCTCTCTTGCCTCCTAGTGGTCGCCAGCAATCCTTGCCAGTTATCCTGGTCTAAATGCCTCATTTGAGTTTTTGCCTCATATTCCAATCACCTTCTGAGCTCTTGTAAGGACAGGCTCATTGGCTCTAGGACACACCCTTCTCCAGGACGATCTCATCTTCACCCCCATCCAAGTCACATCTCCATTGCTTGTTTTAAGAAAGAGTCTCACCAGCCCAGGATGGGTTCAAATAGTACTCCTGTCTCAACCTCTTTCCTGAGTGCTAGCTAGGGTTACAGGTGTAACCACAATGACTTGCTTTCTATTGCTTTTTGTGTGTGTGTTTTTAAAATTTATTTATTGTTAATAGACACCGAGTATGAACAAGTCTTGTGTTGGTACACCCAATTTCTTCCTTCCTGGCCCCAACCCACTAAGGGTCCTCCTCAGTGGAATTGCTGGAATGTTCCATGTGGTGGGGGTTTTGAATTGCAAGAGCTGTAGCCCATTTGTGTGTGTGTGTGTGTGTGTGTGTGTGTGTGTGTGTGTGTGTGTGTTTGTTGTTGGGGGCAATATCTCTGGATATTTTCCCCCACCATGGCTCTTACAATCTTTCTGCCCCCTCTTCCGCAAATTTCCCTGAGTCATGGTGGGTGAGTTTTAAGTAGGCTTCGTTGTTAGGCTCTTAAAAGTCTCTGGATTTCTCCTGAGGACTATGTTGGGCATCCTCGGTGTCTGTCTCCATTATCCTTCCAAAGGTTCTCTGACTTGCTGTGGAGGGAGCTCTATTACTCATCACACGGCTTCAAGGTTTCATTAGGGCTCTAGATGGTGAGCTAGGGTGGTTTGTCTCCTGCTTGGGGTCCCCCACCACCTCAGGTCCTGATGGTGAAATTGGGTTGTCTATGGTTCTCGTTGCTTTCTGAAAAATATCAACAGAATCTCCAATGGAGAGTGAGATTAGTATTGGTTAAATGGGACAAGCATTGTTAATTTGGCAAGATTTTCAGTGGGTGTGGCCTTTCTGTAGGCCTGTGGTTAGTAGAGACTTCCCCTTGGAGATCAGGTTCTGGGTCTCCATATGAAGTTGCCTTGGATCCCAATACTAGTCAAGGGTTCCTTGCCACTGAGCTCAGCTCTTAGCCAATTAACGAGCCATTGATTACCTAC
>PVHP010004526.1:37261-70858 GCA_004024765.1 Zapus hudsonius | reverse complement strand
CTCCCTCCCTCCCCCTCTCCCTCTCCCTCTCTCCCTCCCTCCCAAGCCCATCATTTTAACTACATTTCTGTAGTGTCTTAGTAGGGCCTCTTGGTCTTACAAAATCTCCCATCTAAGTATTAACCATGTCTGACCCTGCTTAACTTCTAAAATCAGATGAGCTTGAGTACTTTCAGGGTAGTGTGGCTGTAGGCTGATCTTGTACAATCAAAATAAAAAGGCAGATGTTCTTGGACAAGGTTTCTCAAACTTTAACTTCTTATGAGTTCCTTGGGCATCTTGTTAAAATACAGATTCTGATTTAATAGTCTGGATTGGGGGTCTGAGATTCATTTTTAGCAAGAAAAATCTCTGAGCCTAGACATTGTTAGTCCTGCCATACATTAGTAGTGCAGTGCTAGAAAACAGTGACACTGTGCAGTAAGGAATTTTCTTCCAAGAAGAGTTCTTTGGAAAAACTCTTAACTTCTGTCTTTTCCCTTTGTAGGTGGTCCTGGAGTCCAGCTCTGCATTAGTGATGTACTGCCCATCCTGGCAAAAATGCTTCGTGGCCACAATGCAGAGTCCTTGCATTTGTGCCACCGGCTGGATAAGGAAACCACAGGTGTTATGGTGTTGGCTTGGGAGAAGGAAGTGGCCCATCAAGTTCAGGAGCTGTTCAGGACTCGGCAGGTGGCAAAGAAGTACTGGTATGAGGCCCATAGGTAGCAATGGATAGATCAATGGAGGCATCTCTTTCATCTACACAGCCATAATATAGCAGGAAATATGAATAGAAGGAAGGCTCTGTACTAGGACCTATGAGTACATAAAGAGGATAGGAAATAGCCAATTGTATTGTACAAGAAATACAGGACTCTATTTGTGCAGTAAAATAGTCAAAGGGAAACAAAACCCCATTTTGCCATTCTACTCTCTTCCCATGAAGTAGAAACCACTGTAATCAGGTTATTTTTTATTCTTATTCAGTTCTCTTATATAAATGTCTTATATATTCACATATGTCTATACACATATATAAATATGACAATTTATATTGTACATTTTCCCTCCAAATTAACTATCTGTCTTGGATTTTTTCCATGGTAGTACATATAGCATCTAGTTCAGAGGTTTTATTTGTTAATTTTATTTTTAATATTTTTTATTTGCAGGCAAAGAGAGAGAGAGAGAGAGAGAGAGAGAGTCAGGGAGAGAATGGGTGTGCCAGGGCCCTCAGCCACTGCAAATGAACTCCAGACACATGAGCCCCTTTTGTGCATCTGGCTTTACGTGGATACTAGGGAACTGAACTGGGGTTGTTAGGTTTTATAGGCAAGTGCCTTAACCACTGAGCCATCTCTCTAGCCCTGTTTTTTCCTTTTTCATGAGCTAAAAAGAAAGCCTATGTTTTTGTCTGTATCATTCTCTTCCCCTGAAGTTGTTACTGGAGACTCATGTAAACTTCCAGAGTTGTACTGGGAATATATAAGCACAGTTCATGACAGCATGTTTTACATGCCTCACACCCTGCTGTTTTCACTTGGATCACATATCTCTGCATTTTGTGTTATACAGTTAGACCTGTCTCCAATGCACAGATTCTGTGGTAATCTATACGGATGAGTGGTCAGATAATTTTTTTCATTTTTCAGAGCCTCTTGAAAAGAATATGTGGATGTATTTATTTTAGTCCATTCCTTCTCCTATAACAATTGCGTAAAATTGTTATAAACAAACAGTACCTGAGTTCAGGTAACTTATAAAGGAAAGAAGCTAATTTTGGCTCATTGTTTGGAGGTTGGGCAGTCCAAGAGCATGGTACTGTCCAGAGTCCTGAGCTGCTTCAACTCATGGCAGAAGGAGGGAGTACAGTGGACTTGTGGGAAACAGGAAGCAGGAGGAACAGGCTTGCTTCATGACAGCCTGCTCATATGGTAATAGTCCAGTTCTCCCTGCAGGGAGAACTCATTCCACTAGAGCAGCCTTTAGCCTTACTAACTTAGTCACCTCTGGAAAGATAAGCCTCCCAACACTACCACAATAACAATTCAGTTTGACTATCTGAACCACAGCAGTGTTTGTTTGTTTGTTTGTTTGTTTGTTTGTTTGTTTGTTTGAGATAGGTCTCAAGTAGCCCAGGCCGACCTCAAGCTTGCTTTGAGGAGGATCTTGAACTTTTGATCCTCCTGCCTCTACCTTCCAAGTGCTGGTATTATAGGCATACACCACCACACCTGGCTCCAAAACATTGTTTTTGTTTATTTACTCTTAAGTATCTTTATTTATTGAGAGAGAAAGATAGAGAGTGAGAGTGTATGGGCATGCTAGGGCCCCTTTGTTCATCTGGCTTTACCTGGGTACTGGGGCACTGAACCCAAGGCCAGCAGATAAGCCAGCACCTAAAATTTTTATAATACCCAAATTGCTCTTCAGAAAGGTTCTACCAGTTTAGATTCCCACTGAATTCCAGTGAAGAATGACAATATCCCCTTATGCCTGTCAAAGCAAATTTTAAAATAGTTGACTTTTTGATGGGTTAAAAAAGATTTTTTAAAACAATTTTCTATTTCCCCTATATACCATCGATGTTGACTGGCCATTCTGTATTTATTAGCTATTTGAATTTTTGTTTCTGTTTTCCTATTGGTTACTATTTTCCATTTAATTTGTAAGTATTATTTTATGTTTTGGATGCTAGTCTTTTTGTTTTATAGATTTTGCAGAAACCTTGTGGTCTGGGAGCCCTTTAAAAATCTGTGTATCTAAGACCCAACCACAGAACTTCTGATTCATGTCTGGTGGATGTGAGAATTAGTATTTATAGTTTTTTTTTTTTTTAATTTTTTTATTGTCCATAATGAGTTACAACATTTAGTGGGCAAACAATGAGCTGTTATCCCCAATTCCCCACTGCCCTCCCCTCCCCCCTCAACTGGATAGTATTTATAGTTTTTAAAATTACAAAATTTAGTGAAATGGCTATAGCATCTACCATGTGTGGTGTTCTGGACTTGACCTCTAGCGCTGGGAAAAAAAAATGTATAGAATGCTCCACAAACAACTAAGATAGACAATCAAATTTTAGATCTGCTCTAATGGATTGTGATCAGAGGGTCCCACAGGATTTGCATACTTCTTATAGGCTGACCTCTTTTACTACTGAAGTAATGCATACTAATTGTAAGGTACTTAACTGGGAAATTAAAACATGGTCTTTCATGGACAAGTGCAATTAAAAGAAAATAAAGATGATGTGAATTTTGTATTATATTTTTCTTAATTATAAAATGTAGTTGGTTCCAATTGCATACTAATTGAACTAACATGTGACTAAATGAATGCATTAATAAAAAGCTCAAAGGACCGTCCTTGCCCTACTTGTTAGGTAGGTAAAGGAACTGTGTAGAGAAATCATTGCGACCACAGCCAATCTCTCTTATTGGGTCTTCCTCTCAGACAGGAAACTAAGAACCTTAGTGAGGTCTGGTGTGACGACCTAAGTAGCTGAGTCTCGGGAGCTCCTCTCTAGCTTGGGTGTCTTAAGCAGCACTCTGTATGTCACTTCCAGGGCTGTCACTGTGTGTGTCCCTGTGCCCACTGCAGGAGTTGTGGACATCCCCATCATTGAGAAGGAGGTGCAAGGTCAACAGCAACACCACAAGGTAAGTTAGCTGCTTTCCTGAGGTCTGGGCTCCTCTTCTTTCTGGGAAATGATATTTTGACTTCTCTGACTTCAGATGACGCTGTCTCCGAGCTTCCGTATGGACAACGGGACAATGGTGAAAGTGCGAGCCAACCGGAGTGCCCATGCTGCTGTAACTCAGTACCAGGTGCTTAGCAGCACTCTCTCCTCTGCCCTCGTGGAGCTTCAACCTGTTACTGGTGAGATGACAGCCACTTTGTTCAGGGCCTTGTGCAGGGTCCTGCCCTGTTCTGAGACGCTGGTAGTGTGTGTGAGCTCAAGGTGCAGCTGACTTTGTGTAACATGCACTGCTGGTTCAGATCTGAGGCTATGGTCAGAATGCAGCTTGTTTAAGAAAAGATCTTGCTGTGTATCCTAGGATAGTCTGGACCTTGTGATCCTCCTGTCTCAGCTTCCTGAGTGCTGGGGTTACTATGCCCAGCTTCAAAAGAATGCAGTTAGAATGCCTTCATTTAAACATGTAAAAAGTATTTCCTTAAAAAATTTACTATGATCTGGGAATTCAATTTCTGAGTATGTATCCAAAAGAAAAGCAGATATTTGCACGCCTAGGTTCATAGCAGCATGAGTCACAGTAGCCCAAAGGTGAAGATAACCCAAAAATCCACTGACAGATGAATAAAGAAACAAAATGTGTGTGTATATATGTGTGTATGTATGTATGTATGTGTGTGTGTATATATATATATATATACACATATGTATGTAAATGTATGTATATGTAATATATTTGTGTATATGCATATACACATTTACAAGAGAATGTTGATTTCAGCCTTAAAAGAATTAAAAGAAATTCTAACACATGGATGGACCTTGAAGACATTATGCTAAGTGAAATAAGCTAAACACAGGACAGACTATATGATTCCACTTATACTTTGAATAATTACATTCACAGAGGAAATAGAATGGTGCTTTCTAGATACTAGGATGAGGGAGCAAAAGGAGCATAATGGAGAATCATTGTTTCAGTCAGTGAGTTTAGTTTTGGAGAATAGGAGCTTCTAGAGATGGATAGTATTGATGGGTAAAGACAATGTGAACATAACTAATGCCCCTGATCCATACATTTAAAAATGGTTAAACTGGGAAAGTTTATGTTGATTGTACTATATTTAAGAAATATGGGACTAGCAATAGTGCTCAGTGGCAGCACACTTGCCTTAGCATACACAACTCCCTAGGTTCAATGTCCAATACCAGCAAAAAGTACAAAATAATAGTTATCCTATGCAGTAAACTCACACACACACACACACATGTAAAAGTAGATACCAAGTTCATGATAATAGTAATCTAGAATATATGTGATGTTTACTTCCCATGCTGCTTGGAAGTGTGTATAGCTTATAGCTTCTTACATTATTCTTTATTATTGTAGTTGGTGTAGTTTACTATGCTTGATTTAATATGATTTGAAGCAGATGCCAGCACTGATGGTGGTAGTTTCTAATTAGCTTTTTTTTTTTCCCCTCTTAGGAGTAAAACATCAGCTTCGAGTTCATCTGTCTTTTGGATTAGATTGTCCAATCCTAGGTGATCACAAGTACTCAGACTGGAATAGGCTGGCCCCCCAGGTAATACTGGCTTATTACAATGTGCTCTTTAACAGAGTAAGGGAGAGAACTTATGCTTTCCTTTATTTGTTGGTTTTGAAGCAAAGTTGGAGTTTATTAAGAAATGATTTTACTATGGATACAAACATGGGCAATAAGAGAAGGGTAAAGAGACACTCATGCTTTGGAGAAGGCATGACTAGGGTTAGTGCAGGCCTCTCAACCATTTTCACAATAGTAATAGATAGGACTTTGGTATTTCTGAAGTTAGATTGTTAGAAGGATAAGTGAAAATCTTTTTGTATGCTTGTTTTTTATGACAGAGGTATTGATTGTCTCCAGACATGGCAGCAGCATCAAAATTTTAGAGACATCAGAACAGTTAAATACTGCTCTCATGCGGATGCAGGATCTGTTGTCAAAACTTTACTTGGTTAGAGCTGGAGGTGGTGGCATACATGTGTAAACACAGTGCTTGGGAGACAGAAGCAAGAGGATCAGGAGTTCAAGGTCATTCTTGACTATATAGCATCCTGTGCTACATGAGACATTGTCTCAACAAACAAAAACAACCTTACTGGGTTCATTTGTTGAGTTTCAGATTTTGCTGGAGGTTGTGGTAAGGGAGGAATCTTTCTGAAAGTCAAAGCTGCCTTTCATGCTACTCTGCAGTACTGTGGGGGAGTCTTTTTCATTCTTTGATATTACAGCCATTCTCTTGGAAAGTCAGAGCTTTAGCTGATGAGAGCTTCTTTTGTATGGCTGGATTGATCTTACCTAGGTTCTGAACTCTTGCTTGACATGATCCTGCAGCAGGCTAGCCATTACTGGGTCTTCAAAGGGTTTAGTGTTGGTTCCCTTGCTATTTAAAGAGGACAGATGGCTTTGTTCTCAAGGGCTTATCTTTTCTTTATGTAGAAGCTTTCTGTTGGCACTTTGAAGAAACTGGGGCTGCCACAGTCGAAGGCCCGCCACATCCCCCTCCACCTGCATGCCAGGCAGCTGATCCTGCCTGCTCTGGGCTCCAGAAAGGAAGAACTCCTCTTGGATTGCAAACTTCCTCACTTCTTTGTACGTTCCCTGAAACGTCTGGGTTTAGAGGTGCCAAGTCAGGTTCAAGGCAGGGATGAAGAAGCACAGTGAAGACTACTGGACAGTGTGGTCCCTGAACTCTGCTGTGTTGTATGGACTCTGCTGACTTCTCACTTGGAACAGACTGCAAGAGTCAGGTGGGAGAAGTTGAGGAAACTTGGCTGCTTCAAGGGCTTTTAATGAAGAACAAAATCTGTTTACTAGGAGTTTGTATATATAGTGGAAAAGCCCAGTGGAAGTCTCTCCACCATAGGATTTCTTTGCCAAGATGAAAGAGCCTAGGACCAGGCAGATTGTTCCACTGATTGGAAAAGAAGAACTAAAGGTTAGAATTTGGGGCCAGGAACTGAATACCCAAGTTCAGATCCCCAGGTTGCACATAAATCCATGGTCAGCTCCTATAATCCCAGAACACTGATGGCAAAATGGGAGGTGGATACAGGAGAATTTCCCAGAAGCAAGGACACACACACACACACACACACACACACACACACACACACACACACACACGCCCACTAGGCCAGGTGTGCACCCACATCCACACACGTGTATATCATACACATCAAAAATAAATAAAAAGATACTTAGAAATAGAAATTATAAAAATAAAGAGGCCTTGAGAGATGGCTCAGTGGTTAAAGGCACTTGCTTGCAAAGCCTGTTGGTCCAGGTTCAATTCCTTAGCACCCAGTAAAGCCACTTGTGGGCCAGACACATGTCAGAGCAAGAGATCCTGGCTCTCAAAGAAGCTGGAGTACAGACAACAGCTGACCTCCACACATGGGCATGCACACATAAATAATTTTTTTAAAGATACTTAATCTTCTAAGTACACATTTGCAGTTCAATTTGGTCTGCAGGTCACTACTTTGCAGTCTGTGTTTGATGAGTGATACCGAAGTTTAGGGAGCAGATATTGCCTTGAAAATTCTAGATCAGAGGTTAGCATTTCCACTGCATGGAGTACCTACTTTTTCCAGACTAGGAATGGCTTGTCAGTTCATACATGTGATTATATGCTGCCATTTAAGAATTATGATTTGGAGACACCCTCCTATCCTTAGGTGTCAGGACAGAGATGGTCCTGCTCAGCACTCGCAGGGATGGAAATTCCCATGGCCTCCCCTGTTCCAAGGGGACTTCTAGCTCACATCTGATGCCTTGTGGTTTGGTGGTTTTTATTCATTTATTTGTGTATGTGTGTGCATGCATGCACACTCCATCACCAGGGCCTCTTGCCTATGCAAATGAACTACAGATCTATGTGCCACTTTTTTCTGTCAGGCTTATGTGGGTGGCTTGGGAGTTGAACCCAGGCCAGCAGGCTTTGCAAGCAAGTGCCATCTTCCCAGTCCCCCATCTTGGCTCAGTCTTTTCTATAAGTGCTCCTCACATCAGGCCTGAGTGGTAGTAGCACAGGTGGAGAAAGCCTCAGGACAGACAGCCTGTGTGCACTCCTTCTGTGTGTAAGCAGCCCTCCTTACCTGTAGGTTTTCATTCCATGGTTTCAGTTACCTGTATTCAACTACAGTTTGAAAAAATTAACTGGAAAATCCAGAAAGAAACTATTCATAAATTTTAACTGATACTTCATTCTGAGGAGTGTGATGAAATTAGCAGCGTCCTGCTCCTCAGGCAGCCTGTCTGTGCCGCATCCATGCTGAGCATTTAGGAGCCACTGTAGTCACTTAGTAGCCATCTCAGTTATCAAATCAGCTTTCTCAGTATCAATTTCTGTTCAAGTAACATTTTTCAAAAGAGACATGTTTTGTTACAGTGTTTTCATTGTTCTTTTTAAATCTCTTTAACAGTGCCTAATCGATAAATTAAGCTCAACCATAAGTGTATGTGTATAGTATAGAGTTCAGTAAGATCCAAATTTTCAGGTATCCACTGTTAGAACACAACTCTCATGGGCAGGGAGATTCTGTATTGAATGTGCAGCTTTCCAACCCCCTTCACTGTTTTTTTGCTGTTACACTACATAATGAATGTAACAGCACAGGTGAGGTTAATAAATTCATTTATATTATGCCTAAATATATTTTCTTAAATATTTTGGCTATTTTTTTCTATTTCTGGTATACTATGTTTTAAGATAAAGGGACAGGAATGTGGCAGAACTATTGACAATTTGGTTCAAGGCAACAGATGAAGCAGGAAGAGAATTAGTATTTCAAGAGCACCTGTTGGAAATAAAAGTTACAATTGGAAATTAGAAAAGAAGCAAACTAGTTGGGACCCCTGGGAAAGGTGACAGGATTTCTATATAGGGGGAGGTGTTCTAGAGGATGTACACACTTTAATTTGGCAAACAGTATTCTCTAGGCTGAAAGTACCTTCTCAGAACAAGTGTGTCCACACTCTGGGTGTGACTGGCTCTGACTACAAACAAGAAGAGCAGCTGTATTGTTCCTCTGCTGGCATGACCACAGGGCTGGACTGAGAACTAGATGTGCTGCTGACCTGCTCAGTCTCTGAGCTTTTTGTTTTCTTTCTTTTTTTATTTTTTCCTAGAGTCTCACTATGTAGCCAGAGCTGGTCTTGCACTCACGGTCAGCCAGCCTCCTGAGTACTAAAATTATTGTTGTGCACCACCATACCCAACTCATTGTGATATTTTTAGCTAGCTCTTTAGTGCTAGGTTTTTTGTTTTTTTGAGGTAGGGTCTCGCTCTAGCCCAGGCTGACCTGGAATTCACTATGTAGTCTCAGGGTAGCCTTCAACTCAACATCGATCCTCCTACCTCTTCCTCTCAATGTGTGCGCCACCACACCCAGTCAGTGCTGGGTTTTGTATTGGTTGGTGAGCCAGGAGCTGCCATGCTTGTTATAATTGATTTGGGAGTTCCTAAGCTGCCTGGGAATAGTAGGTCTCCATATTGAAGGCAGCAAATGTCCATTCTGCAGCCCTTTCTCAGTCCTCTCCAAAGCCTTTTGTATCAGCATCTTCATGATCCTGTCCCCTGAGTCATGGAATTATAGGGGGTGGGGGAAGGGAAGGGTGCCTAATGACCAAATAGTGACCCTAAACAACCTAGTAGTACTTTGGAAGTAGAGGGAACACATATGATTTTAGGCAGAGTAACTGGAAACATTTCAATGTGTTACTTGGTTAACTATAGCATAATTTTTTAAAAAGCTGTTTATATTTAAGACAACTTATTTATAAATATGAAATATCTTTATAAAAAATTAATAGAACATTGAAACCACACCATAAGAAACACCAAATATTAGGTGATGCAGTCCATTTGTAATTCGGTGCCTTTGAATATTGGTGAAAAGAAACCACCACTGCCTAGCACCCCAGACAGAGAGGGGCTATGTTCAGAGTGGCAATTTCAGGGGCCAGGTCTAGTGTTGAGGTTCCTGGGGGCAGTCTGGTGTGGGAATACACGCTGCTCTGGATATATGAGGAGGGTAAGATATAGGGTCTGCTTACCAAGCCAAACCACCTGGCATAGGACATTTGCCTCAGCAATGGGCCTCAGGTCCTTTAGGTTTGGAGCCTGGTAGGATAGGCACCCACAGGGTGCCAGATGCTGCCAGTTCAGAAGCGATGGAGACACTGGTGAGCACTCCTCAAGTTGCTTAGAGTAGTCTGTAGACTTTTACTGGAAAGGACCAGGTAACATATTTTAGACTTTTCAGGTCATATAGTCCCGATCACAACTGCTGTATAGCAGGAAACAGCACCAGACAATATGTAAGTGAATGGGTGAGGCCATATTCAATAAAATTTTATTAGTGGACTCTGGAATACGACCATGTGTCAGTATATTTTCTTAGTCTGCAAAATACCATAGATGGGTGGGTTAAATGACCCATAGTTATTTCTCACACTTGTGGAGGCTGGAAATCCAAAGCCAGGGCATGGCATCTGGCTTCTTGGCACACAGATGGCTGCCCCTGTACTCACATGTGCATTCCTGGCACCTCTTCCTTTGACATTATTTATTCTAGGGTTCTATTTCAAACAGAGTCACATTGGGAGTTGGGATTTTAATGTGAATTTGGGATGAGAGGCCACAATTTTATGGAACATTAAGTATTACTTACAAAGCAGCCTAAGCTTGGGGGTTCTCCAGTCTCTTCTGTAGCCAACTAGCTACAAATCTAGAAGTTCCCATGAGCCACTCAGCTTTGAACATTCACAAGGACACCTCCCAAGAGCTCAGCAAAGTGCTAGGTTTACTACCAAAGGTTTACTATAGCAATGAAAGAAATAGTCCAGAGGACAAATGACAGGTGAAGTCTGAGTAGCCAGGACATACCACCCTCCCAGTAGGATGTATGTGCATTGCCCACCCAAGCTTCAGTGTTCAGAATTTTTACAAAATATTATTTGTATTTTTGTTTTTCATAAAAGTTTTACATTTTCATTTTGTGAATTCATTGTACATAGTATTGGTCATCTTATTTTTGTTTTTAGCATATTATATAATAATGGGTTTCATTATGACATTTTCCATTTATGCACATAATATATTTCAGTCATGTCCCCCCATTACCTTGTCCCCCAATTTCCTCTGTTCCCACTTCTTGTCCCTTTTTCCTTTCTCCCTTGCCCCTTCTACTTTCATGTCCTTTTATTTTTTTTTTTTAATGATCCTGTGAGTTTTATTAGGATTGCTTACAGGAGCATGGGTACCGTACTAGTGGCTACACAATGAAGAAAATGTCTCTCCATCAATCATTAACTGCAAATAAATCCTCAGGGACTGGTGAGGCCCCATAAGCTCCTCCCTGCTCGCTGACAGGATGTTGACAAGCCCTATCTTGTCCAGGTAGTCACAGCTGCTGTGAGCTGACCCCAGTCTGGTTCAGGTAGTCACAGCTGCTGTGAGCTGACCACAGTCTTGTCCAGGTAGTCACAGCTGCTGTGAGCTGACTCCAGTTTTGTTCAGGTGGTCACAGCTGCTGTGAGCTGACCACAGTCTTGTTCAGGTGGTCACAGCCGCTGTGAGTTGACCCCAGTCTGGTTCAGGTAGTCACAGCTGAGTTCAAGAGTGCAGCTGCCATGTCATACCTGAAGTCAGCATTCCACTGCACCCCCCCCCACACCGTCCTTGGTTCTTACATGCTTTCTGTCCCTTCTTTGGGGGTGGCATAGATGCTCCATTTATGGCTGAGCATCTAACAGCCACTAATTCTTGGAAGCTTTTCAATTTCATTTGACCCTGTGTGTCAGTTCTTACCAGTATTTCCTGTGCTGTCAGAGTTCTTTTCAGAGGGTCTTTGCTGAGGTGTATATTTTGAAGTGTTTTAACTATGTTTTCCTCTAGTAGTTTCTATTTCAAGTCTTACATTAAGGCCTTTGATCCAGTTTGAATTAGCTTTTGTACAGGGTGAGAGATGGGGTTCTAGTTCATTCTTCACATGTCTATATCCATCCCCAATTCCTTTGGTCATCTCTTGATAATCCTCAAGGAATCCTTTCAACTTGCTGTGTAGTGAGTGAACAGTTTTGGTGTCTGTCTGTATAGATGTCTCCATCATCTGGGACCTTGGGATTCTTTTAGGCAAGATGCCTTGAGACATTTCTATTCACCTATTTCCTCACACTCAAGTTATCACGCTCATCTGCTCTCATCCTTAGCAGTAAGAATGGTTTAGCGGTCATCTCACAGTAGACTTAAGTTCTCTTTAAGGTAGTTTTATGACTTGAACAAACACTTTGTAAATGCACAGCTGAATCGTGCCTTCTAGCCCACGTGGAACACCCATAAATGACCCTTGTGCCCCTTATGTGTCCATACACACCAGAACCCCATGCTATTCATCTCTCTTTGGCTCCTCCTCTTCATGCCTTATAGGCTGTTTGTGTACCCCAAGCTCACTCTATCAACTCTTTCTGTTTTGAGATAGGGTCTCACCCTCTAGCCTAGGCTGACTCCTGATTCTGTAGCCCCAGACTGGCTTTTGAACTCACATTGATCCCAAGTGTTGGGATTAATGTTATCATCTGTGCCACCATGCCCAGCTTTCTATCTATGAACTCTTCAGCGGAGACATGCAATGTGTTTTGAGGGGTAAACATAAGTGTAGGGAAACTGGGGATGAAGCTAGTGCATTATTGCCTGTGACACATGATGGTATTTTGCATAAGGTGAGACACTGTGTGGCTTGGAAGTGCAATAGGTGAAACTGAGGAGGAGGATGAGCAAGGATGACTCCCAGAAGTCTGTTTGAGCAGCCACTGGACAAGGTGATCTGGCAATAGGGAGAAGGCATGTTTGGAGGATGCCCTTCAAGTCTGACAATGAGTGCTATTGTATCTTCATGCAGTCACCGAGCAGGGCCAGAGGATGCTGAGAGTGCATGCCTTTTTCATTTTCTTTTTAAAAAATCTTTATTATCCAAAAAATAGATATACTGTGTGAGCAAATAATATGTTGGTCTCCCCATTTCCTTTCCTGTCCCCAATCAGCTGGGTATCCTCCTCTGTGGGCATACTGGATCAGTCTATGGGGGAGAGGGTTATGGATAGCCTAGGAGTTAACCAGGTTCCACCCCCCCCCCTTTGTATGATGTTGCTGAGGGGGGCAATGTCTCTGAATATTCTCCTCCACTATGGCTCTTACATTCTTTCTGCCCCATCTTCCTCCACTCAGTTCCCTGAGTCATGGTGGTGAGTTTTAAGTCTGCTTTGTTGTTGAGGTCTTAGTGGCCTCTGTACTTCTGCTTTAGGTTGTATTGAAAATCATTGGTGTCTGTCTCGCTGGCTTATCCTGAGTTGTCTGATTGGCTATGGTTATAGGTCTCTTATCCCATCACTCTGAGGGGTTTCATTTGGGGCCTACATGATAGGCCTGGGGTCGTTAATCACTTGCTGGGATGTCAACCATCAGCCTGTGGCTCATTGTTAGGGTTGGAAAGACCACAGCTCTCTTACTGCCTTCTGAAAAATACAAACAGAATCTCCATCAGAGAGTGAGATCAGTATAAGTTAACTGAGACACATTTTTAAACTGGCACGATTCTATTGAGATTAGCCTCTCTGTAGTTCCCTGGTAAAGTGAATTTCTCTTTGGGGCCCAAATTTTTGGTTCCCAAAGGATTTTGCCCTGAGTCCCAATTCCAGTTAAGGGTTCCTTGTGACTGAGTGGATTTCTTGGCCAAATTAAAAGCTGTTGATTACTCCCCCCGCAGGCTTTGGCACCTCCATTGCACAAATGTTCACTTCTAGGCTAGCTGATCTCTCCCAGAAAGAAGTGTGTTCAGCCTACTCATGGCAACATTCTGCATTTTATATCAGTGGTCTCTGTCATCTCCAACTATTGTTGGACCAATTTTCCCTGGTAGCTTATGTAGTGCCTTCCAGCACTGCACTTGCTACCATCTGGGAGCTGATTACCATTCTGGATCTCGCAGGGTCTCTCTGCAGTTCAATGGCTTTCTATAGTTTCTTCAGCAATGGGATCTTACCTTTGGCCTGGGGTGGGTATTCAAGAGCTTTGACAGAATCCTGTCTTATTTTGGGGACTTTATGAGTGTTTTTATTAACAGCTCAGTGAGGGAAGGAGCCAATGCCTGGGACAGGGAGTTGCAGGTCCAATCAATTTTTCATGGGGTTACACTTCCTCCCTTTCTATTCACGGCCCTCTTACCAGACAATGCTCACTTCTTGCTCAAGAGTTTACTGTATGAAAGTAAGGATTTTATGATTTCAATCCATTATTGGTTTAGCTTATTGTATAAATCTCCCCCCCACCACATTCCTTCCACCTCTTTCACAGTCTCTCACTTCTGTGACATGTTTGCTTAGAGTTTAAGCTTAACCTGGTTAGGAACCGCATATGAGGGAAAATATGCGGTGTTTTACTCTCTGTTCTTTTGTGAGTTCGCTAAGTAACATCTGCTCCAAGTCAGTCCACTTTTCTCTCTCTAAATTTCGTTATGTCATTTTTCCTTTCCACTGAGTAGAATTCCATCGTGTAAATGTACCACAACTTTGATACCCATTTGTCCAGGGATGGGCATTTGGGTTGGATCCAATTCTTAGCTATTATGAATTGAACTGTGATAAACATGGTTGCACAAATGTCTCTGTGCTGAGGTGTGATATCTCAAGAGTAGATGCCTAGTAGAGGGATAGCTGGGTCCATTGGTAGCTCTATGTCCACTCTGTTCAGGAATCTCCATACTGCTTTTCATAGTAGTTGAACGAGTTTGCAGTCCCACCAGCAGTGAATGAGGGTTTCTTTTTTCCCACATCCTCGCCAGCAACTATTGTTGTTGGATTTCTTTATGATTGCCATTCTGACTGGAGTAAGGTGGAATCTCATTGTAGTTTTGATTTGCATTTCCCTGATGCTTAAGGATGCTGAGCACTTTCTTAAGTAAGAATAGGCCACATGTGTTCCCTCCTCTGTGAATTATCTGTTGAGATCAATGCCCCATTTTGTGAGGGGGCTGTTTGAGTTTGAGTTTTAGTTTTAGTTCTTTGTAAGCTCTAGAAATTAGACCTCTGTGTAATAGCTGGCAAAGATCATCTCCCAGTTTGATGTTGGTCTACTGGCTCTGAGTATGGTATGTTTGTCTGTACAGAAACTTAAGCTTGATGAGGTCCAACTGGTTGATTGTTGTACTTCCTGGGCTACTAGAGATTTGCTCAGGAATTTTCCCCTACTCCTATCTCATGGAGAATTCCTCCTATCTTTTCTTCCAGGGTTTTCAGGGTTTACAGGTCTTATGTTGAGGTCCCTGATCCATTTGGAGTTGATTTTTTGTGCATGGTGAAATTTTTATTTCATTTTTCTTTTCATTTCATTTTTTTTTACACTTGTTTATCCAATTTGTCCAGCATCATTTGTTGAAGATGTTATCTTTATGTCAGCGAACACTGTTGGCACCTTTGTCAAAGATCAAGTAACTATTGTTACTTGAAGAGCAGGGTCTTCAGTTCTGTTCCATTGGTCTGTCTGTCTGTTTTTATGCCAGTACCATGCTGTTTTTGTTACTATGCCTTTGTAGTATGTCTTTAGGTCAGGCATGGTGATACCTCCTGAGTAAGCTTTTTTACTTAGGATAGCTTTGGCTATCCAAGGCCTTTCGTTATTCCAAATAAATTTTGATATTATTTTTTTCTATGTCTGTGAAGAAAGAAGCTGGGATTTTTCTTGGTATGGCATTGAATCTGTAAATCGCGTTTGGAAGGATTGCCATTTTTACTATATTCTCCCTATCCAGGAACATGGAATATCTTTCCACCTTATCGCATCCTCCTCCATTTCTTTCTTGAATATTTTAATGTTTTCATTATACAAGTCTTTCACATCCTTGGTTAATGATATTCCAAGGTGTTTGATTTTTTTTTTTGAGGCTATTAAAAATGAGACAGTCTCTTTGATGTCTTTTTCTGTATGCGTATCATCGGTGTACAGGAAGGCTCCTGATTTTTTTTTCTGATTTTTTTTTTGTGCGTGTGTGTGCTAATTTTGTATCCTTCCACTTTGCTGAAGGCATCACCTTCAGGAGTTTACTGATGCTATTCTTTGTGTCTGTTACATATAGGATAATGTATCTGCAAAGAGGGATAGTTTTACTTCTTCCTTTCCAATTTGTATCCCTTTTATGCTTTTCTCCTGTCTTATTGCTTGGGCTAGGACTTCAAGCACTATGTTGAAGAGCAATGGTGAGAGTGGACACCCCTTTCTTGTTCCTGATTCAAGTGGGAACTCCTTGACTCTTTCCCCATTGAGTATGATTCATTCATCTCAGCTCTGATCTTAATTATTTCTTTTTGCCTTGAGCTCCTAGGTTTGGATTGTTCTAGTTTTTCCAATGCCTTTAGGTGGGTGGTTAGGTGATTAATTTGAGATCTTTCTGCCTTTGTTGTGAAGGCATTTAGCGCTATGAATTTCCCCCTTAGGACTGCCTTCATGGTGTCCCATAAGTTTTGGTATGATGTGTTTCAATTATAGTTTACTTCTAGGAAATTTTCAATTTCCTTTTTTGATTTCTTGAATGACCCATTCGTTGCTTAGAAGCATATTATTCAGGCGTCAATAGTTGGTGTAATTTCTGCTGGTTCTCCCATTGTTAATTTCTAACTTTAACGCATTGTGGTCTGATTATGATACAGGGGGCCACATCAATCTTCCTGAATTTGTTGAGTGATGTTTTCTGACCGAATATATGCTCAACTTTGGAGAAGGTTCCATGGGCTGCTGAGAAGAATGTAAATTCTGTATGCTTGGGATGGAACGTTCTGTTTATATCTGTTATCCCTAGCTGGTCTATGGTGTTGTTGAGCTCCATTATCTTCTTGTTGACCTTCTGTTTTGTCTAGAGATGATAGTAGAGTATTAATGTCTCCTACTATGATGGTATTAGAATCTGTATCTGTTTTGTTTTTGAGTAAATTATACTTTATAAACTGTGAAGTCCCTGAATTAGTTGCATACATATTTATAATAGTGATATCTTCTTGCTGGATCATTCCCTTAATGAGTAAGAAGTGGCCATCATTTTCCTTTTTTAATTGATTTTGGTTTAAAGTCTATTTTGTCAGATATTAGTATGGCCACACCCACTTTCTTATTATTCCCACATCCTTTTACCCTTAGGAGATTACTGTCTTTGGAGATAAGGTGCATTTGTTGTAGGCAGCAGATGGAAGGGTCCATTTTTCTGATCCACCCTGCTAGCCTGTGTCTTTTTATAAGAGAGTTAAGTCCATTTATATTCAGAGTTATAACTGTGAAGTTTGCTTTAAGCCCTGCCATGTTGGAGGGACTATGGGGGTTGATGCCTGTACTGCTATTATTAGCACACTAGTGTTGCTTAGCATGCTTGTTCTCTCTTACTTTCCTGAGGTAGGTTGCTTGTCTCATCTATATGGAAAGTCTCCCGTAGTGTCTTCTGTAGGTATGGCTTTGTGTTCAAATAATCATAGAGCTGGCTTATTTAATGGAATACTTTCAATTCTCTATTTATTATGAGGGATAGCTTTGCTGGGTATAGTAGTCTAGGTTGAAAGCCATACTTCTTTAGGCCTAGAAGAGCATTGTTCCAAGCCCTTCTGGCCTTCAAGGTTTCAAGTGAAAAGTCTGAGGTAAGTCTGATGATGGGATTGCCTTTATAGGTGATGAGTTTTTTTTCTCTTGCTGCCCTGAGCACTTTCTCTTTACTTTCTGTTTGGCATTTTAACTAAGACATGTCTTGGAGAGGTCTTTCTTTGGTCCAATCTATTGGAGTCCTATGGGCACCTTGTATCTGAACTGGTCTTTCTCTTGCAAGATAAGGAAAGTTTTCTTGAATAATTCTGTTGAAAATATTTTTTATGCCTTTGGCCTGGGTTTCTTCTTCTGGGATCCCCATGATCCTGAGATTAGGTTTCTTTATGACATCCCAAAGATCCCTCATATTTTGTTCTCATGCTTTTTTGAACTTATTCAAGTTTTTAATTTCCCTTTAATTCTCTTCTATTTTACCTTCCACATCTGAGGTTGTCTTCTCAGTTATTGATTCTAGTGGTGAATGATTCTAGAGAGGTTCTTATTCCATTTGGTTTTATTTTCTGATACAGCTTTTTGAATTGCTTTTATCTTTATGTTAAAATATGTTTTCATTTCAATGTTTAACTTACTTAATGCTTCCTGATACTCATTCTTGTATTTGCTTATGTCTTTGCTTATTTGGTTAGCTGATTCTTGAGATCTCTGTTTGCTGGTTTGCCTTTAGTTCAATTACTGATCTACCTAAGTCCATTTGTTTCTCCTCAATTGTATTGAGTCTGGTGGCAAAGCTTGTGAGCTGGCTCTTTTCTAGGTGATTATCAATTTTTACTTCCATTTCCATCATTATCCTCTTCATAGAGTCCATGCCAGTATGATCTGGGTTTAGTGTCATCTCATCTTGGGCTTTTATCTGCTCTCTCTCTTTTATAGCTTCACTGCTGAATTCCCACTTGGGACTTGGCGGGTTTAGTGTGAGTCCCTCAGATGGTAGATTTGTTGTGATTTGCCCATTTTGGTTCCACTTGGAGGGGTTGGGGGGTGTCCTTGTGATGTGCTCACCTCAATGGTGTGGATGGGGTGTGTCCTGGACTTCATGAAGAGGGTTGGGTACTCACTTGGTTTTTCTGGGACTTTGTGTGCCCTCAGATCAGTGGGTTGGCTGGCCAGTGTGCCAGAATCACAGGGGTTGGGGCTTATTGCCCCCTCAAGCCCGCTTCTTTGCTGCTTGAGCAAGGGTTGGGGGGAGGTGGGGTTGTGCCTGTGTGCCCAGATGTACCCACAGACTGGTGCCTGCCAGCGGGTGTGTGCCTAGGATGCTCAAGCAAGGTTGGGGGGCCTGGTGTGCCCATAGACTGGGCGCTGCCCTGGAGGGAGGGGGGACTGAGGTGGTGAGGGCTCAGGTAATGAGGCAGCAGGCAGGAGGCACTGGGCTATGGCAGGAGCTTGTGGGTGAGGGTGGAGCAACTCCCTGGGCCTTTGCTGAGCAGGGAGCAGTAGGGGAGCCCCATCTAGGTTGGTGCTGCACCTGCCTGGAGTGCACGGGAGTTAGTTCCACCCTTCCCCCCTAATTGGCAGTGATGCACCTGCTGGAAGCACACTGTGGACCAGCTCCTTGCCTCCCCCATTCCCCCACACCCCACACCTCCCCTATTTTTTTAAAACTTGTATAAAAACCTGTGTAGATGTGGCCTCGATGTGCCTGCTTCTCCTTGTCTCCTCAGCTCTGGTGCCTGGGTGCTGCTGCCGGGTCCTGTGGGCGGGTGATGTCCAACAAGTGGGCCAGCACTGAGGCTAGACCTTCAGATTTCCCACTCTGTCAACTTTCTGCTAACCTAATCTAAGCTTTGCTTGCCCCAAAAAGTTGGGGAACAAAATTAACCCAAAGGCGGAACAAGCTCTCTCTCTTTTTTTCTTCCTCCTGTGGTATAGCTGTGGCACTGCCCAACATGACCTGTCCCTTGCTTCCACTGGAGTTTCAAGTCGCTTGTGTGGAATCCTTGTCTGTACCTAGGTTTACTACTGAGTTAAAAATTCACTTATACCTCCTCAGTTATCAGAGTGATGATGTACTTCACCTCTGCCTGCCCTGGAGCTGTTAGCACACCACCATCTTTCCAGCATTCCACCTTTTTCATTTAGTACTTAATACATCTCAGTCACTTTCTATAATTAGCCTTATTCTGTGAGTTTCTTGCAGACAGGCATCAAATTTTTTAGCTTTGTCTCTTCAGCCTCCAGCCCTACACCTGTAAACCCTTGAAAAGTAGCTACTAATCAGAGAGACAGGTCTAGCCCTAGGGGACAGCTCTCAGGTTCTGGAGGCAGACAGACCCAAGTTCAAATCATGGCTATGCTGCTTTTTTGCTCTGAAAGCCAGCCATTTAACTTGTCTGAGCCTTACCTGCAAAGTGGATAATAGTACCTATATTAGACAGACATATAAACAAAGTAATTAATATTTGTGTTCCCAGAAGGCTTCCTATACATGGTTAGGAGTCAAATGAATGTATTAGATACATTAAATTGAGATTTAATAAATATCTTTATTCATATGTTATAAACTTCATCAATTTAAAGTGCATAATTAACTCAAACCTTTTAGTATGTTCATAAAATAATGGTAGAATTTTTTTCTAGAGTCCCATGATGATCTTGAACTCCCTGTGTATGTAAAGATGACCTTGAACTTCAATCCTTCTGTGTCTGCCTTTGAGGTGCTGTGATTATAGGCATTTTATGTGCTACTGGGCTCAAACCCAGGGCTTTGTATATGCTGTGTAAGCACTCTACCAACAGAACTACATCCCCAACCCTAATGCTAAAGTACTTTCATCAACCAAAATGAAACCCCATTCCCATTTAGGAGTCATTCCCCATTTTCTCTTGCTCCTAGCCATAGCCACTACTAATGGACTTTCTGACTCTCTAACTGCATCTCTTTTAGAAACACAGTATATAATTTGTGACCAGCTCTTCCATTTAGTATAATGTTTTCAAGGTTCATGCCTGAATCATATATCAATGTTTCATTTCTTTTTATTGTGAATAAAATTATATTGTTTAGATATACCAATTTTTGTTTATTCTTTCATTAGTAAAGAATTTTTGACTATTATAAATCATCAGTGCTACAAAGTTTATGTGGAAGTTCTTATGTGGATGCATGCTTTAATTTCTCTTGGGTACATACATCCTTAGGAGTGGATTGCTATAAGTGACAACTCGGTTTAACATTGTGTAAATTGACCATAGAATATGTCTGTAATCTCAGCACTCAGGGTGAAAACAGGAGGATTAGTAGTTCAAGGTCATTCTTGGATACACACAAAGTTCATGAGGTACATAAACCCTGTCTCCAAGAGCCAGCCAACCAAACTCCCACTTTGTTGAGCTCTCTTACTCTTTTCCAGAGTGAGTGTACCATGTACATTCTCAGCAATAATAATGTATGAGGGTTTCAGTTTCTTGCTAACACCTATTTACTACCTGTGTTAGTGTCAAGTGGTTTCTTACTGTGGCTTTGATTTGAATTTCACTGGTCGCTAAATGACATTGAACATCTTTTTGTGCATTTATCAGCCATTATGTTTATTTGAAATGTCTATTCAAATCCTTTACCCATTTTAAATTGGGCTGAGTGTGGTGTGATATATATACCTGTGTGCGCACATCCACATGAGCAGAGTTGAGAGGAGAATGCCAGGTGTCACTCATCCACGGTTTCCTTGAGGTGGAGTTGCCGTTTGTTGGTCAGACAGATGGGCTGACCAGCAGGCCCCAACAGTTCTGTCTCTGTTCCCTATAGGACTGGGGTTACAGGCATGTATGGACACACCCAAATTTTTACCTGGGTGTTTGAGAACTCGGGCAGTCTCAGGCCCTTCAGGCCCTCATTCTAACGCAGCAAGCACTCTTACTTGCTCTTGCAGTCAGCGTCTCAGTGCTTGCACAAAGCACCTGACCAAAAGCAGCTTGTCTGGGGGAAGGGTTTATTTTGGCTTTATGGCCTTGAGGGGAAACTCTATGATGACAGGAAAAAAAACGTGACATGAGCACAGGCTGAACATCATCTCCTGGCCAGCATCAGATGGACAACATCAGCAGAAGATTGTGCCAAACGCTGGCAAGGGAAAGCTGGCTATAACACCCATAAGCCTGCCCCCAACAATACACCTCCAACAAGGGAAATTCCAAAATTTCCATCAGCTGGGGACCTTGCATTCCAAACACTTGAGTTTATGGGAAACACCTAATTCAAATCACCACACCCACAGCCATTTTCCCAGCCCTTGGGCTGCCTTTAAATTCTTTATCTATTCTGGATAGCAGTCACATGTCAGAACATAATTTGCAAATATTTTCTTGCTTCTGCCCTTTTGTTGGCTTGTCTTCATTTCCCTGATGGTACCATGTAAACCACACACAATTTATGTGCATACTGGGGAATAGAACCCAGGTCATTAGGCTTTGCAGGCAAGCTGTTTAACCACTGAGCCATCTCTCTGGCACTTATCGCACACATTTTAGTACAAATGTGCCCAATTTATTTTTCCTTTTGTCACTTGTACTTCTTGTATTATATATACACAACCATTGACTCATACAAGCTTATGGATATTTGCTCCTGTATTTTTCCTACAGTCTTTTTAGTTTTAGGTCTTTTTAGCTCACAATCCTCTTTGAACTAATTTCCATGTGTGGGGTAGGAAGGTGTCTGACAAGTTGATCACTTATTGAAAGACTGTTCTTCCTTCATGGAATTGTTTTAATAAACATATTTGAAGGTCATGATGAGTTAAATATAGACAATTTGATAGGATAGGATTTCTTTTTTCCAGAACTGTGAATAAAATGAAATGCATTTTCTCATTTTGCCACCAGAGAGCAGTGGTCACCCATGCATTTTTATTTTTACCACCAGAGGGCAGCGTTTGCCCATATTTTATTCATTTTACTGCCCAAGCTACCCCAAAAGTAGGGACAGGTTTTAACAAATAACCTCCACAAATCATTCTTTCTCTAACTTCTTGATAAACTTGACTTTTACTACTCCAATATTGTACTCCACCTTTGGGAGCTTTGTGGTTTTCACTAGTTGAGCCTGATTTTCCTGTTCCACGGTGGTGGGAGAAGCCATGTTTTGGGTTGCTTTTTTGAAATAGAATTTGATTCAAACTCAGTCAGAAAACCACTACAGGTTCACTGTATGAAAATATGGAGAATATAATCCAGTTTTTCTAGCTACCAAAAGGCCTAATAGAAATATGCACTTGCTCACCACAGGCTTGTTTAGCTGAGAAGTCAAGAGACCCCAGTTCTTGGCTGGCTTAACAGGGTAGTTAACAAACAGGTTGCCTTTTTTTGTTGATCAAATGTACCAGTTGATAATGATATATGATTTTGAGTGAATGAAAAAGAGTAGATGAATTATTACTTGCTGAAGAGCAGAGGGAAAGTAAGGGTGACATGCTTGGAAGCTCCTGCTGCGGGGTGGGTTTGAAATCAGGAACTGGATGTCCGCAGAGACCCTTCCCTTCCTCTTTTATTGCTCTTGGGTGGGGAAGGTCCCCCAGTCAGGTCTCAGTCCATTTCTCCTTGAACAATCTCTGTTCTAGTGTGGCTGACATGGATGTAGGAGTCTCACTTCCTGCATCTATGGCTTTTGACTCCCAAGTTCAGACCTTCCTATGTTCCCTATTTCCCTATAAGCTAACCAGACTACCCAGAACCCCTGGAGAGTGGATACAGAAAAACTAAGGAAGACAGCAGCTTGCCCTAGCTCAGAGCCAGGCAAAGACCAGTTCTGACCTGACGTCCATGGCCTCTTTCAGCACTCTGGGAGTGATTACCATCTGTCCATCAGCACATCAAGGAGCCAGGAGTGATGACCTGGACAATTCAGGCTGTGGGCCTGGGGAATGCAATCCTCACTTTGATGTGAACCTCGAGGTCAGAGAGGGAGCAGGAAGTGAGGGAGGGGTGGGCTACTGGACACAGTCTCTCCTATTGCAGGCTTCTGGAAAAGATGCCAGTATGTCTTCATCACCCCTTTCATCTCCATTCTCTGGGGCCAGTGTCTCCTCCTCAGCCTCTGTACTATCCCAGACAACAACTTTGGACTCTTGGTCCTAAATCTCTACCCTGTGTACTTTAAAGTTCATGGTGGCCAGACCTATTCACCTACTTCATTTCCAGTTGACTTTAAGGGGCACATGGTAGTCATTTCACATGTGAAACGCCCAATTCTGAGACAATTTCCCCCCCTTGGATATAGGTCATCTGAGCCCTGGGTGCTCTCCTGCCTTGGATGCTGGATTATTTCAATCTGCTGCTAACAGGCACCTGCCAGGCCTCGTTTCACACATCCACAGCTACAGGGAACTCATCGATGCAGACTGTTGGAAAGAAGATGAGGGAAGTGAAGATGGAGGGAGATGAAGGACAGACCAAATGTATGCCATGGTTGTCGTGGGCTTCTTGTAGAAAGATAGTCCTGGGGACACACACACATGCCTTGTCTCTTCTAGGCCTCAAAGGCTGCCAGCTCATCTAGGCCCAGTCTGGGACTTTTGGCCCATATATATATATTCCATAATGAATTACATTATTTAGTGGGCAAACAATGAGTTGTTATCCCCAATTCCCCAATGCCCCCCCTCCCCATCCCCAATCAGCTGGATATCCTCCTCCGTAGGCCGTCTGGATCAGTCCTTGGGGCAGGGGACCATGGATAGCCTAGTATTCAGCCTGGTTCTCCTGTGGGTTCCTTGTGCATCAGGATGCAGTGAGAGAGCTGTGGCCCATCTAACCCTACCAACTGACTGCAGGCAGATAGCTGAGATCCTGGCAAGAGATGAGCCACCACAGTCATATCGTGGAGGATCCATATGGAACCCCGCAGAGAATGACAGGATAAACAAGGGACCCACAGCCAAAGCCATTCAATCAACACAGGATAAGCCAGGGTGACAGAAACCAACGATTTTCGACACAAAAACCCCTAAGCTCACAACATTAAAGCAGCCTTAATACTCATCCACCACGACTCAGGGAACTGAGCGGAAGAGGGGGGCGGAAAGATTGTGAGAGCCGTGGTGGGGGAGACTATCCAGAGGCATGGCACCCTTCAGTAACAACACACTTGGGCCAGGAGAACCGGGCTGAATACTAGGCTATCCATGGTCCCCTGCCCCAAGGACTGATCCAGACGGCCTACAGAGGAGGATATCCAGCTGATTGGGGATGGGGAGGGGGGCATTGGGGAATTGGGGATAACAACTCATTGTTTGCCCACTAAATAATGTAACTCATTATGGACAATTAAAAAATCATTTTTCAAAAAAATATTTTAAAAAATAATTATTTTTTTTTGTATTAGAGAGAGTGGGATGGCAGGGCCTCCTGTCATTGCAAAGGCACTCTTGATGTATGTGCCACCTTGTGCACCCAGCTTTACATGGACATTAGTGGATCTAACCCATATTGTCCGGCTTTGCAAGCATAAATACCTTTAACTGCTGAACCACCTCTCCAGCCCCCAAATATTTTTTTATTTGGAGAGATGGTTCAGCAGCTAAAGGAACTTACTTATAAATCCTGCCAGCCCAAGGTTCTATTCCCAAGTACCCATGTAAAGCCAGCTGGAAAAAGTGGTGCATGCATCTGGAGTTCATTTGCAATAGAAAGAGACCCTGGCACACCCATTCTTGTGCAACCCACCAATCCACAGAGAATAGAGATGGAATTCAAATGTGGGCCTCCATTGGAAATCCTGGCTCATGGTAGTTGCAGACTTCCTGGAAAGACCCAGGTGCAGGGCCATTCTGCCCAGTGCCGGGGCCACAGGGATAGGCCCTTCCATTCCCAAACTCCAGTGTGAGTTTTCTGGGGCCATCAATACCACACGCTGGATGGTGCACACATTATCTGGGTGAGCTTGTTAGTCTTCACCACAGCTCAAGAAGGAGAAATTTTGGAAGGAGGAAATCAAATCAGACAAATTGCCCTTGGCTTGCAGCTAGCAAGCGAGGAGGGTGAGGTGTGAACTCATTTGCACACATGTACACTGCATTGCCTTCCAACTTGGGAAGCTATCTAAGATTTCCATCAACTTTTCCAGAGTGGTCAGGTGTCTCAGGGATAGGCTCTTAGGGCTTATCTGTTTTTTAGAGTTCTAGAAAGAATGTAGGGCAGTCCTAATGGTGCAACTCTGGTGTCTTTTAGAGAGAAGTAGAAAAGGAGGAGCAAGGAAGGGCCCAGCTCCTCTGGTGTGTATGGGACCAGGGTTCCAGCTGGCAAGTAGAGCCTTGATTTGGGAGTGAATGTGAGAAGCTCCCAAGATAGCTTAGGAGACTGCTCTGAGATACTATTTGTCCACCAAGATGGAGCAGAGGCTGCACCCAGTGGTGGCCTGGTGGACCCACAGTGGAGACCACCCCCAAAAAACTTTATCCTGGAAGCAGACGATGTGAGGAGTACACTGTGTCACTGACTGGCCTTGGGTTCCTTGAGTGTAAGGGTTGGTTTGAAGCTGCTGCACAAAGCCAGGTTCCTCCTTTATGGCCAGAAACCCAGGATAGAAGTTAAGAAAACCCCTCAGACCTGGCTTTAGCTTCTTCCCTTGTTTCCAAATGGGGACAGGGAGAACTGAAGTCACTATGTTACAGGTGCTTTCCTTCCTGTCCTCCCAAGCACCCATTGTCACTCATCCCTGGACAATTTAGCTGCCATCTATTTGGGAGAGGGGAGGGAGGTCACAGTAGGAAAGAGGGCAGAGGGGACACTGAGAGCTTTGTTCCCCATGCCCACTTTCCAGGGTGGGAGAGGCAGGAGTTGGCTGAGCCCATGCTCTATCTGACAGGTAGCCCTGTGTCTGAGCCATGGAATTTAGCTGTCCTCACCTCTCCAGCATCAGTGGGGGAGGGTAGCTATGATAAGAGCTGTCAGTTCTGGTCAGTCTTGTCACAGGAATCACTGAAAAGGCCATGTATCTCAGCATGCCTGGGAAAGACTTGCCTGACAGCAGGTTCAGGGCTCTGGGGGTGGGGGAGCAGACAGGAACACAGTCACCTTTGTGTGTACTGTATCACTGCTTCTGGCCAGAGCGGCTCTGTCTCTGTCCTGCACAGATGCCATGAGACTCAGGGCCTTGGGCCACCCTTAACTACACTGAGTGTGGACCCCAGAGCTCACCAGGATTAGATACTGAGCATCTGTGGAAAGCTTACCCTGGAAAAAGTTCTGGGGTCCTCTTCTTGATGCTGGCTGTCCACAGATGACAGGAGCAAGCTTCTAGGTGAAGCAGGCAAAAGCAAATTATCTAGGGATCGGTGAGACATCTGCTCCTCTTTTATGCCAAGTCCCAGCCAGAGAAGAGCAGAACTTAGCATGTGCCTGCCTCCACATTCTCCTGAGCCACATGCCTGATTGTCCCGTCAAGCTGGCCCCATGTGGGGCTGAGCTTCCCTCTGCCTGCCAAGGAAGTTCTAGGGACTGGAGTGCTAGGCCCCTGGCTCCAGCCCGTGCATTCCCACGCCACCAGGTTAGGCAACTGCTGTAGCACAGGCAGCCTTTCTCCCTGCATGCCTTGCTCTGCTACCCCAGCAAGAAAAGCCACATCTGCCAATGCTCATACCCCCAGTAAAGACCTTGTTTTCAGGGAAGCCCCATCACCAGCTCTATAGTTGTGCCTCTTCCTTCTGGCTGTCCTGAAATCAGCTTGGGCACCAGGCCAGACTTTGAGATGCTGGGAGCAGGTGGGGGCATGTCTCCAGCTTGCAGTCCCCAGAACCAGATGAAGCAGGCTCCGTGTGGACCATTCCCACACCTGCGACCTGCCTGTCCCAAGAGTGTTTAGCTGCATCCAGAACCTCAGAAAGAATGGGGAAGGCTCAGAGCTGCCTTAGTGTCCCAGTTAGAAAAATGAGAAGCATGCACACCCTGGTCCCGACCACAGGATTCATGGAAGCTGAGGCCTCTTACAGCAAGGCCATAATCCATCTGACCATCGTCCATTTTTTCTGTTCGTCTGCTTCTCCCTTCCTCCCTTTCCCTCTCTCTCTTTCTCTCTATCTCTCTTTCTCTCCTTCTCTCCCTCTCTCTCCTTCCCACTCTCTTCCTATTGGTGTTTCCACTTACTTCTGCTATTGGAGCATGTCCTCCCTCCTGAGTGCCCTTTTCTTTCTGTTTAGATTTTAGTCTTTCCTCTCTTCACTTTCCCTCCAGCCATCTCTAGCTGTGTCCTTAGTGTTAATTCACTTCCCTCCTCTGGGTGGCAGCCCCATCCTCCAGCCTCCCTGTCATCAGAGAGCGCCCATCTTAGAAGTCCTTCTGCAGCCTGCAGGTCTAAGAGATGCCGAGGGTGGGGGTGTGCCTATGGGTGGTATGGCGGGGCTGAACCTTGATCAGGGCCATGGGGAGTCTCAGGGGCCTCACTGACCCTAGCCTGAAGAATGTCTTTTGCAGAAACCATGGTGATATCAGTACCTTCTTCTACACGCTGCAGCTAGGCTCTGTGGGGCTGGGTGGGCTGTAACCCCTGATCCATCCTACCCCAATCAAACAGACACTAAAGACAGACTGAGCCTGGGCCTCCATTTGGCTGGAGTGCCTCCCCTAAGATCTCCTTGTGGAAGTGCTAAGTGCCCTTCCTCAGCATGACATGGTTCCTATTCTCAATCTACCTCAAGAGTGAGACAAGGCTTTCCTGCTGTGAGATGGGGGGGGGGGGTCAAGGAGGAGAGGGGCATTTCTATACACTGGGTCCCAGAGGAGCCATCCTGCCATGTGTTTGTAAAGTTGGGTCCTTGGATGGCTCAGAAACGTGTGAAGACAAAAAGGGAGGCAGGGCAAGCTGGTTTATATCATCACCCTGCCTCAGTAACTGTAGCTTCTGCTGTACCTTAGTTCCTGGAGGCCTCTAAGGCCTCTTCCAGCTGTCCTCTGCCTCCCCTGGTCCTGTCACTCACAGGAGACTCTAAGCTTGCATTCTCCCACATGCCAGCATGCCAGCTCTAGCCTCAGGACTTCCTGTGAGGCCCACCAGCCACACTGGCCTTCTTGCAGTCATCAAAACTGAAGTCCATTTGTTGTGATGCTGCCCTCCATGGATTCAGGGGGCAGTGTTACCCACCAGCTCTGTGCCACACTAACCTGGGTTCTTTCCTGTGGGCCTTCTCACAGAACCCAGCTTTCATAGACCATGTCAGAGAGCCAAGAAGTCAGCACAGAGCACACAGCACATCATCTGGGTCCGGCCCAGCTCCATTGTTACGTGAGTGTCTCTCTTGTCCTCCAAGAATCTGCCTGAAGGATTTCATGCTGATTTTCCAAGTACAAATTGTGCTATGTTTTTTTTTTCTGAAACTCCTTTTTTTTATTATCCATAATGAGTTACATTATTTAATGGGCAAACGATGAGTTATTATCCCCAGTTCCCCAATAACCCTCTTCCCCATCCCCAATCAGCTGGATATTCTCCTCTGTGGGCCATCTGGATCAGTCCTTGGGGCAGGGGATCATAGATAGCCTACTACTCAGCCCGGTTCTCCTGGCCCTAGTATGATGTTACTCTGGGGTGTCTTGCCTCTGGATATTCTCCCCCCACCATGGCTCTCACAATCTTTCCTCCCCCTCTTCCACTCGGTTCCCTGAGTCGTGGTGGGTGAGTATTAAGGCTGCTTTAATGTTGAGAACTTAGGGGTCTTTGTGTTTCTGTTTCACTGGCTTATTCTGTGTTGATTGAATGGCTGTGGCTGTGGGTCCCTTGTTCATCCCATCATTCTCTGTGGGGTTCCATTGGATCCTCCACGGTATGACTGTGGTGGCTCATCTCTTGCCAGGATCTCAGCTATCGGCCTATGGTCAGTTGGTAGGGTTAAATGTGCCACAGCTCTCTTGCTGCATTCTGAAAGATATAAACACAGTCTCCATCGGAGAGTGAGATCAGTATAGGTTATCAAAGATACACCATTTTGGATTACCTAGATTCTATTTATAGTAGCTTCTCCATCAATCACTTCCATGGTGCATCTCTTCTCGGGAGCCCAAGAGACCGGGTTCCAGTTCATATCACCCTAAGTCCCTAGTTCCAGTTAAGGGCTCCCCCTCACTCAGTGGAATATTTGTCTGAATTTAAAAGCTGTTGATTGTCTCCCCCAGGCCCAGGCTCCTCCATTGCACAAGTGCTCCTTTTTTGGTTCGTTGTTCAATCCCAATAGTTGGTGTGCTATGGTTTTTAAAGCGCCAGTTTTATGCATTATAAATGCTTTAGTTTAATAAACATTTGTTGGGTGCTTTCTCTATGCCAGGCATTAGAGGAGTCTGGGGGTGGAGTGGGGGCACACTCCGAAGGAGTAGTGGGTGGATGTCTCTAGGAGTGCCTTGTCTGCCTCTAGGCCCAGGCCAGGCTGAGGGAGGAGGGGCCTGGGTGGGGGGCTGTGAGGGGTGGGCTGTGAGGAATGGGTGAGGGTGGGGTGGAGACTGGGTTTAATGAGGTGACTGCCACTTGTAAATGAAACAGAAGGCGGAGCAGCTTGTGTGAACTTTGACCCATCCTGTCAGTCTTGCCTTTCATTATAAGCAGTGCCTGCCTCAGAAGGGACCCACCACAGGCTAGGTCAGGATGCCCAGGCTGGAGTGTGGGAAGGGGTGCAGGCTAGGGTTCAGTAGCTCTCCCACACCTGTCATCCTCACAGGCCTTGGCTGCTGCTGGATGGAGAGGAGGTGTTCAGTGCAGACTGCAAACCTGCAGACCTCTGAGACTGCTGATCCCCAGCCCCTTCCCTGGCATTTCTGGTTCAGTCGGTTGGAATTGAGACTTGGAAATTTGTCATTTTAACAAAGGTCCCATGGTGACTCTTCAACCCAGCCAAGATTAGTAATTACTATCTTGGAGCCTAAAGCAACTCCACCAGGATCACAGGCTATGAAAGACCACTGCTCTGCTTCCGGGTGTGCTGGTGCCTTGCCCTGTGCTAAGTTAAAAACCAGTGTGCCATCAGGCTCTCCAAATAACCCTGTGTGATAATGGCATTATCTACATTTCAAAATGACCTGGAGATCAAATAAGTTGCCAAGAGGAAACAGAACTTAGATTTTGAAATGGTTGCATCTGACTCCAGAAGCTCCACTGCCCAGCACTATCATATTCTGTTGGCTTTATGGACCTTATGTAACGGTAGCCATTAGCATCCAGGTATCCAGTGTATGTGAACCAAGAAGTCATTGTCTCATTCCACTTTCACTGTGGTCCTGGGGCCAAGACAACCCCACAGGGATGGGGTTCTGTCTGTGCTGTTCACAACAGCACCCTCAGTGCCTACCATTGACCTGGTACCTAGGAAGTGCTCAATAAATGAGTGCCGAATGGGGAGTCAATATTGTTACATAGAACTAAATAAACAGACCCTAGACACAGTCTCAGGCAGTCCCATCTTCATTGTACATCTCTTCATACGCAGTATTTCCTTTCTCTTTGGAGCAGAGGAAGTGTGTTTTTGGCTAAAAGGTCCTGGGCAGACACTAAGGAGAGAGGAGCCGCTCTGGGGGAAAGCTATGCCCCTTTCCTCTGCCTGCGACTTTCTGCCTGACCCTCAAGAATAGATTCAGTGAGTTCTGCCTCCTTAGACCTGCTTCTCTAGAGAGGAGGGTCTCAGACTGCCATGCAATGAGATGGCAGCTTTAGCTTAACTTTGCCAGTGTGCCAGTCATTCAAAAATTACTGAAAAGAATTCTTAGCCAGGCATGGTGGTGCATACCTCTAGTCTGGCACTCAGGAGGCAGAGGCAGGAGGATCACTCCAAGGTCAAGGCCAAACTGGTTTATGTAGTGACTTCCAAGCCTACATAGCAAGATCCTGTCTCTCTCTTTCTATATATAGGGATTCTTTATCAGCACTAGCAATGCAAAATGTGTGTGTGTGTGTGTGCGCGCGCGCGCGCGCGCGCGCGTGTGTGCGTGCATGCGTGCGTGCGTGTGTGTGTGTGTGTGTGTGTGTGTGTGTGTTCATTCTTTGTGTAGCCCAGGCTGACCTTGAATTTGCATCAATCCTCCCGCCTCAGCCTCCCAAGTGCTGATATTCCAGGTGTGCAGAAGCACACATTCAGCTTGCAATATAAAATGGAAAAGACAATTTGTGATCTTAAGAAGCAGAGGCCTGGGAGCTGATGGAGAGGAGGAGGAAAGAAGCAGGAGCTTCGGAGGAAAGTCACCGTTGTCTTTAAATAGAATTGCATTGCATGGGGGGAGCCCATGGATCTCCTCCATGAGGATCTTTGAAGAGGGGCAGTGAGTCCTGAGGTCCTGCTGAGGCTCAGGACAGAATGCAGCCTGTCTGCTGGGGACAGTGGATGAGCATTCTTCTGGGGACTGCTGAGTGCTGCACACTCCAGGTGACTATGGCCATTCCCCTTTGGTTTAGGAGACAAATGTATCTTACAACCCAGTAGATTTCGAGAATGAAAGGTGACATGTCACAGTCACAACCAGGACAACAGGCTTAAAATGAATCTGACTGAAGGTGACCAGAATGGGACATCTTACTTTTAGGACTTCAACAGTGGAGTTTCTAGGTTCCACACTGTCAGTTAAAACCTTGAGCAAGTGGCTTGGAAAACCCAAGGAAAACTACAGCCCTTATAAAAATATACATAAATGCCCTTCTTTTTTTTGGGGGGGGGGTTATGTAGTATGTGTAGTACATGTGTGTATGGTATGTGTGTGGTATATGCACATGTGTGCAGATATGTGTGTGTGTCCCATGTGTACCCATACAGAGGGCAGAGGAGGACACTGAGCCTCCTCTTCTGTTGTTTCTTCTGCCATATTTCCCTGAGACAGAGTCTCTCACTGAATCTGGAGCTCCTCATTTTTCAGTTAGACTAGCTGACCAGGGATCCCCGGTGATCCTCCTGTCTCCAGCATCCCCAACTTGGTGCACAGCCATGCCTACCCAGCTTTTTAGGTGAATGCTGAGGATCAACTTTGGTCCTCATTTTGTACAGCAAGGGCTGTGGCAGCTGTGCCTCGCCCTGGCCCCACAAAGGCTCTTATTTACCATTTCAGGAGGTCCACGGGCCCCAAGTTAAGAGTCACTATCCTATGATGGAGGGCAAAAATGTCATCAAAATAGAAGAGGGACCAGTTGGAAAGAAGAAGGGTTCAGAGAGGGGAGGGGGAAGGGGAGTTATGATCAGTGGGATGACATGTATATGTATGAAGGTTGTCAATAAGAAAATTTAAAAATCTAGGGCTGGAGAGATGGCTCAGCAGTTAAGGCACTTGCCTCCAGTGCCTAAGGCCCCAGGTTCAATTCCCCAGGACCCACATAAGCAAGATCCACAAGGTGGTGGCCCTGGTTCTCTCTTCTCTCTCTCTCTCTCTCTCTCTCTCTCTCTCTCTCTCTCTCTCTCTCTCTCTCTCTCTCTGATTTAAAATGAATAAATAAAATATTTTTAAAAAAAGAAATCATGGAAGTGGAAAGAACTTTAAAAAAAAGAAAATTTAAAAATCTAAATTTAAAAAAGAATCACTACCCTAGGAAAACAAGCTTTCTCTGGTTTACTGAAAATTCATAAAACCCATTCACTTTAGCATGTCCGATGCAATGGCTTTTCATATAGTCATTATTTTTTTTCATATAGTCATTATTTTCTGCAATGGTGCAGAAAATTTTGCAGCCAGAGCTCTTAAACCCAACTCCATATTCTCTCCAGCTGTAAGCAACCACTAACTTGCTTTTTACATCTACAGATTGGTTTGTTCTAGACATTTCCTGTAAATGGAATTATACACTGGGTGGTGCTTCTCAAATGGCACCTTTCACTTAGCATCTCATTTTCAAACTGACCTGTTGGTTCTTCATTTCTTCCTCAGGTCAAACAAAATTCACCGAATGGGTATGTCCAATTTTTGTTTCTTCATTGATTTGGCATAGACAGATGAATGGACGTTCAAGTTGGTGTACTTTTGGCTCTTATGAGCAATGCTATGTTGAATCCTGGTGTAGAGGTTTTTGTGTGGACAGATGCTTCCTGTCTCTTGGGTCCAGGAGAGGAAATATTATGGTAAATCTGTGTTTTGCTTTTTTTTTAATTTAATATTTATTGTCCATAATGAGTTACATTATTTAGTGGGCAAACCATGCGTTGTTATCCCGACTTCCCCAATTCCCCCCCTCCCCATCCCTGATCAGTTGTATATCCTCCTTCAGCCATTAAATTTGGCCAAATATTCCACTCAGTGAGGGGGAACCTTTGATTGGAAATGGGGATTTAGGGCAAGATGCACCGGAT
>PVHP010004526.1:11591-37161 GCA_004024765.1 Zapus hudsonius | reverse complement strand
TGTTTTGCTTTTGAGAAACTTCCAGATTGTTTTTTCAGAGAGGTCATACCACTTTGCATTCCTGCTGGCAGCTTATGCCAGCTCCGTTTCTCCACATCTTCACCAACACTTGTTATTATTTCTTTCTCTCTTTTAAAAAATGTTAGACCTCCTCATGGGTAGGAAAAGCTATTTCATTATGGGTGTGACTTGAATGTTTATGACTTCAGTGACACTGAGTCTTTCTGCATGCTTATGTGTTCCTTCCCATTGGAGAAGTGTCTATCTGGATCCATCTCATGTCTAAATTGTATAATTTATCTTTCTATGATTGCATTATAAGGGCTGTTCACTTACGAGTCACCTAAATGTATGATTTGCAAACATTTTCTCCCATTGTGTTGGTTGTATTTTCAAACCTTTTTTAAAAAAATATTTTATTTATTCATTTTCAGAGAGAGAGAGAGAGAGAGAGAAAGAGAGAGAGAGAGAGAGAGAGAGAGAGAGAGAGAGAGAGAGAGAGAGAGAGAGAAAGGGAGCACTAGGGCCACCACCCTGTGGGTCTGCCTTATGTGGGTCCTGGGGAGTTGAACCCGGGGCCTTAGGCACTGGAGGCAAATGCCTTAACCTCTGAGCCATCTCTCCAGCCCATTGTCAAACCTTTTACTAGCATTCTTTTATATTTTGTTTTGATTTTTTTTTTTGAGACAGGATCTTGCTATGTAGCTCTGGCCTCAAACACAAAGTCTTCCTGCTTCAGTTTCCTAAGTGCTGGGATTACAGGCATGTGTCACCGTACTCAGCCAAAGATTTAAATGTTGATGATGGTCAATTGTCTGTTTTTTCCTTTTGCTGCCTGTGCTTTAAAAAATTTATTTACTGCTGGGTATGGTGGCTCACGCCTTTAATCCAGCACTCGGGAGGCAGAGGTAGGAGGATCACCATGAGTTCAAGGCCACCCTGAGACTACATAGTGAATTCCAGGTCAGCCTGGGCTAGAGTGAGACCCTACCTCGAAAAACCAAAAAAAAAAAAAAAAATTATTTACTGGGCTAGAGAGATGACTCAGCAGTTAAGGAGTTTGGCTGCAAAGCCTAACAACCCTGATTCAATCCCCCAGTATCCACATGTAACCAGATGCACAAAGTGGTGCATGCATCTGAAGTTGGCTTGCAGTGGCTGGAGGCCCTGGAGCACCCACTCTCTCTTTCTGTCTCTCTTCTCTCTATCTCTTTCTGCTTGAAGATAAATAAATAAAATATTTTTAAAAAATTATTTACTGGCTGAGGAGATTGATCAGTGATTGGAGGCCCTTGGTTGCAAAGCCTGTTGGCCTGGGTTTAATTCCTTAGTGCCCATATAGAGCCAGATCCACAAAGTGATGGCCCAGGAGCATCTTTGGTGGACTAAAACATATTTTCTTTGTGAGAGAGGTTTGAACTATCTACAGAGAAGCAGTGGGAGGTAAATAATTCACCCCCCCACACACAGATAGACAGTTTGGAGGTAAGACTTGGAGATTCTTTCTACCCCCTTCTAATCCTCCTCCTCTTCTCCCACTCCATCAGCCAACTACTTAAGCAGATTACATTCACTACTTTCCATGAGTTCTTCAAAGCAATTTAAAGTTTAGTGGGGGACCTCTGGACTTGTGGTATGCTGGAGATAGGAGGTGACAAGAATTATTCCCCTTGTCTTGCTCATCTCTAAGCAGGTGAACTGGAACTTTTGTCACGGTCCTAGGAGGTCTCTACTCTAGTACTGGGTCAAGTACTGGTCCTACTGCCTTTCTACTCACTGTGGGCCACAGCCAAACCACCTGTACTCTAAGCCTTCATTTCTTAATTTATACAAGAAATCATGAGTAATCATCTCATATGTATTGGTGAGAGTTAATGCAACAGCTTCCATGAAGCACCTGGATAATAACTTGGCTTAAATATGTGTTCCAGTCATTAAAAGGTAGTATTGTTTTCTGGCTTTCTACACTTCATCTGTGTGCATTTGTCTTCCTTGTGAGTATCCATCATTCTCTGAGTAATGATGTCATTTTTTTTTAATCTGGTTTCATCTGCACTGGCAACTGAAGGGTGACAGAAGGCAGGATAGAAGCTGGACTGAGAACTGGGAGGAATTGAGAGCTAGGGCCAGAGCTTAGAGATAAGTCCAAGGCCTAGTATGTACAAGGCCCTGAGTTTGATCCCCAGCACCATAAGTACACAAACAACAACAAAATAACAATAACTGGGCATGGTGGCACATGCCTTTAATCCCAGCACTCAGAGGCCAAGATAGGAGGATCTTTGTGACTACATAGTGAATTCCAGGTCAGCTTGGTTACATCCTGAGACTACATAGTGAATTCCAGGTCAGCCTGGCTAGACGGAGACCCTACCTTGAAAAACCAATAAATAAATAAATAAAACAATAATAAATCTACACACACACCCCATAGAACTTGGAGGAGTTGGAGGAAGAGGGGAGAAATTTGTCCTTTGGAACAGAGCTGTCCTTCCTTTCCATGATGCCTCCTAAAGACCCTTCCAAAGGTGAAAGGCTAGAGTTTGCTAGAGGCTGCATGACCTTTGCCTCATGGGGGCATTTGGAAGCAGAACTACAACTCATCATCATATGGTGAATCCATAGGAGTCCAAAACCACAATCCTCCTCTGGTCCAGTGTAGCCCTGGGCTGCATTCACTCCCTCAGCTAGTGCCTTTGTGCCTTTGCTCCACTTGGAGGGCAGAGTGATGCCAGCCTTCAAAGTCCCTAGGCGATCTACAAACTCTACAGTGTCTTGCTCCAGGAGCCACCTATGAGAGAAGGGAGAATGTTGATAGATGTGTGATCCCCAAAGCTGCCGAGGGAAAGAAGCTCAGAGAAGGCAAAGAGTGAGGATATCTCTGAAGGACACACTGAAATAGAGTTCCCCACATCACCCCACAGGTCAGTTCCCCATTAGCACTTCAGTGGCTCCTGGCGAGGGCTGTGGCTGCATTATCTCTTTTTGAGCTTTTATAGGAGAGGCTTCTCTTTGGGCTCCAAACAGTGACTAAATCCTGTCTCTTCTTTTGGAAAAGCACAGAGCCAACATACAGTCCCCAACCACAACTAGCTGCTGGGTGTGTCCTTGACATGGAATGACGTAGTTTTCCCTCTATCCGTGTGTGTAACATGCTATCATCTCATCTGAGAATTACTCGAATCTCGCCTCTAGCACACACAGCCCACTCAGCCGGGCCTGGGACACTTGCCAGGGCTGATTCTGCTGAAGTGAAGGTTCACTGAGCTCTCTCTGTCTCTCTGTATGTCTCTCTCTTTCTCTCTCTTCTTTCTTGTGGCCAACAGATTCCAAGGTGACTCCCAATGTTCCCATCTGTAAGTGTTCATACCTTAACTGCCCACTCTTTAGTAAGGATGGGACCAGAGACCTAAATTCTTTTTTTATTAGAGCCGCTTTTGTCTTTATAAAACACAAAACTGTGCTTTTCTGTTGCTGCTTCAGAAGGAGCTAGACATTACAGCTCCCGGGATAATTTCATGATGGACTAGGCAAGGTACAACTCATAGCAGGATACAAACAAGTCTCAAAGGAAATCTAATGCAAACAAGTACACAGCTATAGGGCTTCAGGGACATTTCCCCATCCATGCTAGGCTTGAGAGGGACAAAAAGTTTGGAAAATAAAGCGAATCCTGGAGTAGTCACACATGCCCACCACATGGCTGCCAAGTGCAGCATCACACACCAGGCAGATTGGACTGTGGCGGATGGGAGAAGGGGTGAGGAAAAGGAGGAGAAATTCCACAAAACTCATGACAGCAGGAATCAGTACCATTGAAACCTTCCTCCTGGTGCATTCTATAAGATGTAACTCTCTAAGGGCCTGGGGGGTGGGGTGGGTTTCAGACAGAAGTCCCCTATAGAAGGTTGAGAAAGCTTAACCCTAAAACCATGGGCTCAGACTGGTAACTCTGAGGGCCAGAATCGGGTTACCCCCAACAGTGAGCTGTTGGTCAGGGAGACCCATGAGGTCTCCAAAATAATGCAGACCATTGCCAAATTTGATGACTCCCCAGAGATACGAGGTTCTAAGACCCTATTGCTGAAAACACCACAGGCTATAGTCACAGGACATCGAGAGACCACACTGGAACTTAGAAGGAAAGCAGTTCCTTACTCGCAAATGTTATTGGAACTTCTGGGGGATAATGGTCACCAACAGTGTGAATAAGCAGGGAATCCTACATGCTGTGAAAGCAGACAGCCAGGCAGGAAGTATACAACTATGGATAGCCAACTGCTAAGATTGGATGTGAGAGGCTCACTCAGTGGGAGAGAACTCACACCTGGAACTGAGAGCCAAATCAGAATTCCATGGATAGGCAACTCTAGAGAGAACCTCTACCACTCTGGCTAAGAAGAGTGGGCACACACATCCAAAAGTCTCCCAAATGACTATGCCCATCCCCTTTGATCCAAACCACTCTCAGTTGTGGTTGCAGAATCTCTTCTATTTTACAGATGGCAGGGAATACTGGGGAGATCCAGGGTCCCTTAATATGACAAGGAAAGACAGTCAGCTGACTGCCTACCACAACAATGTCACCTCTACCATATGTGTTGAGGTCCAGGAGATGTTGCAGAGGAAGGGGCAACACGAGTACTGCTCTCACTGCTAGCCTGACAACCAGCTATAGAGAGATGGCTTCAGACACTGTGGTCAAACTCATCAAAGCAGAAACCCAGATGCTACAGAGAACACCAAATCAGGCTACTAACACACCACCCAGGCTCAGGGAACATTTCAGAAGAAGGGGTGGAAAGATGGGAAGAGTCACAAAGTGGGTAGAAATAATTCAAGACACTGCTTCCCTCCCCTCTGCCCCATACAGGCTGACTGAGGCCTCCAGGACCCCATAGTGAATACCAATAATCCCACTGAGGGGGGTCCTCAGTGGAATGGGAGCAGGGAGAGGGGATAAAAGAGTATAACCTTTTAAAAATTAAAATTTAATTAAAAAAGAAACCACAGAACCCAACTGAGCTGTATTTTTAACTTTCTGACCCAGAGGAACTGTGATAGATAATAAATACATAAGAAATATATTTTGTTTTAATCCACATCTGTAATAGTCACATATCAGTAGATTACTAGTGTCTCTCATATTAGTCCTTACCATGGCTTGGATATGGTTTGGGCATGTTCCCCAACAATTCATATGTTTAAAGCTTAGTCCCCAATGGATGGTGATATAGAGAGAAGGTGGAGTCTTTAAGAGGTGGAGCCTCTTGGGAGAGGGTCAGTTCTTTGAGAAGAATTGATTTCCTCCTAGGAGAATCTCTCTCTGGGAGAAAATGGCAGCGGCTCTGAATCTCACCCCAGGGACCTTCCTCTCCCCCTTCTCCCTGCTCTGTTCTCCTTTCTCACACGAACCCTCCGTATGTTGTGTCATCTTCCATGAAGCCCTCATCAGAGTGCGCTAACAAAACTGTAAGGTAAATAAACTTCTTTCCTTTACAAATTACTTGGTCTCTATTCTAGGACAGAAAACAAACTAAGTCCTTCCTAATGCCATGTTACCCTATCAAAAGGGATGCCCTTCCCAGATAATGAAGCATGTTCCTAGATGTTGTAGCTGCAATGATAGTTATCTGCAGAAGTGTGCACCCTTGGGAACCAAGAGAACTGTGTATAATGCATAACTGTTATGGTCCACTGGCCTTTGAGGAATTCTAATGAACATATCTGTAGAGGGATAAGGAAAGCCCTAGAAAAGGGATCAACAAACAGTATTCCAATTCCATGTATTGATTGCTGGAGAACTTCACAATATCATTGTGGATCCATAGGCAAGACAGTTCCACTATGCAGACCTTAAGGTCATACTTAAGTAAGACTTAAGCTATGTTGATTTAAACATTAACTCCTCCTTTGCAGAGCTCTCTACTGGACATGGAGTTACAAAACAATAAAACAGAGAGAGAATAAACGGTATACATTTTGACGTTGGAGCACCAGTCATCATGAGAAGTGTGGTCACCTACGTAGCTGTTGCAGTCAGCCACACGCTGCTGGGATGAATCTTCAAACCAGGCACAGTTTATGGGAGGAAATGATTTATTCAAGCTACAGATCCAGGGGAAGTTCCATAAAAGTGAAAGAGGCTGGTCCTCTTTCACAGGTCCAAGCAGAGAGAAAAACCCATCACCAACACCACACACACAACAGCAAACAGGCAGAAGGGCCAGGAGAGAATTCTTTCACATTTATATAGCCCTAGGGTGGGGTCTTGTAATTCTATCCCATACTTAATGGGTTTCTGAGTTTTTGGAATTTCCTTCCTGCACTACCCACACAGGAAAGGATGTTTACTTCTAGCTCCTTGGAGCTTCCTTATATCCTGCACCCTACTGAGAGGCTGCCTTCCTGTGAACATCCTCAGAGACCTACCCAAGATTACTTGAAAGGTCAAGTTGACAACAAAACTTAACCATCACAGTAGCCCTAACATAGGAAGTAAGATAAGAGCTACCAGTCTGGCAATGGGCTCGTAGTAAAGTGCAAGAGAGAAAAAGCACACTCTACAGTTCCCTGCACCTCTCCACACAGCTAGCCCATAGTGTCCAGCATGCAGACCTGGAGTTAGTAATCACTCAGTCAGCGTTGGTAGGTTCCCTCACTTTCAACCCTAAGTTAAGATTGGGGCTGATGAAGGATGCCAGACTCCATCAAGAGCCTCTACTACCTGAACTGTAAGACAGTTTGTTTGGCAGAGTGGAAGAAATGTTCCTGTGAGGAAGACTTGTGGTGCTGAGAACACAGAAGGAGAAATCCAGGTGGGTCATGACCAGTTGACATCCAGACAGACCTACAAGGAAAAAAACCCCACGCCTGCCTTTTACACTGGCCTAAAGCCAGAGGCAAACACCAGTGAGGTTTTGAAGTGACATCTTGCTAACTTCCCTGAGTCCCTCATTGTATTTGGAAGAAGTCTCATTGAATTAGGGATCTCAGTTGTTAGGTGTAGGATTCTCATCCTATAGGTAAACTTTGCTATTTCCTTCCTCAGAAATTATAATTTGATGGAAGAAAATGACTAATGTAGTCCAGAAGCCCAACGTCCTCATTGCATGGATTAAAAAGCCAAACCAACCAAACAAACCACTGAAAGCACCAAGACCTATGGCTGCTGGTGTAGTAGGAGATCATGTACTTAGCATGTGTGAGGCCCTGGGTTTGATTCCCAGCCCCCCAAAAGAAAATAATAATAATAAAAAAAAACTTTCAGAAAGATGAATAGACTCCCCCAAGGTGACATGGTCTGTTTGCTATAAGATGTACTAAAACAAAGTACCCTCTCCTTGTCACTCGCACATCTGCCTCTTGAATGGGGCGGTTTATAACCAGGAGACCCAGGGCACAGCAGCCAGGGGCTTCCCACATGCTGAGGGTGAAGCCAGCTGAGAACAAATACGGGAGTGCCTGGGACACTGGCCCATCTTCCTGCCTTCCCTCGAGGCTCCAAGAGTTGGGAGTTCATCGGCGGCACGAGGCATCTTGTTCCTATTTTCTCGACTGGGCGGTCCTGGCATGGCTCTTCATTTCCTGTGGGAGAATGAGTTTTTAATCTCTGAGCTCAAATTCACTTTGGATGGGGTGGGGACTGGAGACAGGAAAACAATCTCCCAAAAGTAGATTCCCTCTTCCGCCTAGGTCCCTCTGATGGGCTGTCAGTGTCCGGCAATGAAAAACTAGGGGTCTTGTCCATGCAGGCTCTGGGCAGAGATCCAGGAGGCCTGGATCTTTAGAAGGCAGAGCAGGACTCCTTCTCCAAGGCCCTGACAGCTTAGCCTGGGGCTCACTATGAAGAGCCTGTACTAGAAGGAGTTTAAAATAACTTTTGCCCATCCATTACCCCATGTCGAGTCTCATATCAGTTTACCTCTTTAGGATGCCTTCTTTCCTCCTGCTGTGGTCTGAATGCATCCCCAAAGTTCATGTGTTGAAAATAATGATTTCTAAATTCATATGTCAATGTGAACTGGTGGTGGGATCCTTAGGAAATAATTAAATGAGCGGTCTTGGGGAAGGGACCTCTGTGATGGCATTAATGACTTTGTCAAAGGAAGAAAACCCTAAGCTGGTATGTCTGCTCAGTGTCACCATGTGACACCCTCTGCCATGTTACGGTGCAGCAAGAAGGCCCTCACCAGAGCTGATGTCATGCTCTTGGACCTCTCAGCTGGCAGAAATTACTTTATTCTGTTTAAATTTATAAATTTTTACAAATTGCTTAGACTTGGGCATTTTGTTATAGTAGCAGGTAGTGGTTAAAACATTTCTCCAATTCGAGATTAGCTAGCCCTCCTGGGCACACCTAAATCACCCTGTGTTCCCCATCTCTACCAACTGGATCATGATTACTTGCTTGTAGACGGATGGGAAACATCTCTGTAAGAAAATAGCAATGGAGGGATTAGGCATGAGAGAAGTCGATTTCGTCATGGTTGCAAATATGGCTCCACCAGGTATCCTGAGCTGGGGCAACCCTTCTTTTTCCCCTGGGCAAGGCCATTGCCAGTGAGGGCTGAGGTGCAAGCCACGAGCAGACATTTTCGGTAGCTTGTCTACTGGGGGATGGGTTTGTCTCCTCAAAGAGGGAACCTGGGTGGAGTGCCAAAGCCCCACTGCCCAAACCAGAAAACAGAGCGTTTTCTTTCTTTCTTTCTTTCTTTCTTTCTTTCTTTCTTTCTTTCTTTCTTTCTTTCTTTCTTTCTTTCTTTCTTTCTTTCTTTCTTCCTTCCTTCCTTCCTTCCTTCCTTCCTTCCTTTCTTTCTTTCTGCCCACTGCCCTCCTTTCTTCCTTCCTTCCTTCCTTCCTTCCTTCCTTCCTTCCTTCCTTCCTTCCTTCCTTCCTTCCTTCCTTCTTTTCTGTGCTGGGGATTGAACCCAGGTCCTTATGCATGGTAAGCAAGCATAACCCCAGCCAAGGAGTTTCTGACTGATTGTCAGAGTAACACATCACACATTAACTAGCATTCGGTGCATGTTTAGTGTGTAGTGAAGGGCCTGTTCTCCTGAGGGATGAAAACACCAGGTCCTCAGACTTTCCTTTTCCAGTGCTGGCATCCTCCTGCCCTGTGGACTTTGCATCTCAGCTCTTTAAAATGTAAACCAGAACCTCTGCAATTCCCCAGAGTGATTTCGCTCATGACACAGAGAGCTCCATCGTCACATTCCTTAATCTAGAAACTGCTTTTCTACACAGCCATTTACGGGTTCAGCAGCTAGTGAAAACCTGGACTACTCCTGTATTTATAATCTACTCTAACTTCAGGGCACTTCCCCAGTTGGCTTCTCTGACCCTCCCTTAAGGCTGCGCATGTGCACGTGCCTGCGTGTGTGCATTTGCGTGAGAGATGTGAGAGAGAAGAATCCAAATGCAGGAACTTGCACGTATTCCAGCTGATGAAACTTCCCCTTAACTGACTGGGCCTGTCAACCTAAGCCATTTGGCCCGCACAGCAGAGATGTTTATGGTTACTTCATGTCGGTCTCTGACTCATCTCCCAAATCATCAACCTGTGTGGACTACATCCTTAGCCTCCAATACTAACCCCACCACCGAAATGCATTTCCTCCCTCTCGTCCTCATAATCTGCTCTAAGTTTTCATATTTTTAGAGGTAAGAAATGTGGGTTATAGAGATAAACTAATTTCCCAAAGATTATAAAAATTGAATTTTGAAGCAGAGATTGGAATCCAAGTCTAATTACAGAGTATGCTCTTAACTACTCTACACTATATAACCCCATGTTTTCATTAAAGCATTAGAAGGCATATGGAAAGGAGAGAGCCAGGGCCTATACTGTTGGGGAAATAAACATGAACATGTCAATAGGCATCTCATTGTGTCACTAAACTATATTTTGCCACATAGTCCTATTTGCAAAGAGTCCCAAAGTTCCATGGGGAAAAACTCAGATTCGCACGGTGTGTGTGTGTGTGTGTGTGTGTGTGTGTGTGTGTGTGTGTGGTGTCCATTAATCTATAAATACAGTAAGGCCAAATGAAAATCTGAAAAACAATTGCTTAAAGCAAATGTATCAACTGGGACCTCTGCAATGCAGTACCCATACCCCATACCCGACTGCTCTTACCAGGCCCCCATCATATTCCTTTGCTTAGAAAACTCGCTTGGTCCTCAGTCCCTGGGTAGATGGAACTTTCACCTGCAAGCCCTCCTGGCTCCCTAGACAGTCTTGGAGTCCCATCACCTTCTGAATGCTTGGCACACTGGGATGCCTCATGTTCTTGCCTCTCTTCTTGCAGAGAATACACTCCATGAAGGCAGGGACCTTGTCACCGTCACCAATCTGACTCAGCTTCCAGTCGGGCTTGGGTTAGGCTCCTCTAAAAGCACTCAGTAGAGGCAGAAGGAAGACAATAACTCCTATGTGTCTCCTAAGAAATCAGTGGATTGCCAACCACCATATCGAAGCCACTCTGTGCCATCTTTCTGCACGCCTCATCCTCGTGCTCTGCTTGCTGCTAATTCCCCAAGAATAAATGCTAGCAGGGAATCTGGGCCTGCCCTGCCCACAGAGGCATAGCCAAACTCCTTGGTGTTGCTTGAGATGGGTGTTTCGTGCCTCCAGCCTCATCAGCTTGGCCCTGCTTGGAATTAAGCAGCATCTTTGCCAAAGCAAGTTGGTGCTGGAAATGTAAAGATGCCACTCAGCTCTCAACCATTCACTAATGACTTTGAAAATGAGGGTTGACCTTGGGAAAATGGTGACTGTCACTGAACTGAGGATGAAGGAATTCTGTCCGAATTCCTCCCCATAGCACTAAAACCAAGAGCCAACTGTCCCGGGCTCTCCTGCCATCACACTAAAAAGCTCCCTTCCTACACCCAAGAGGAACCAAAGAGTCTGTCACTGCTTCATCCCCATTCAGAACGAGGAGTATGCTGTATTCTGTGCCATCGCGTCTAGCCTCACAATTCTGCAGACACAGAGTCAGGCCTGTGGTTCTCATTTTGCCGATGAGTAAACTCAAGTTCAAGAGCTTCTGTGGCCTTGCTAGTCACGAGACCTGGACTAGATGTTGGCCTCGGACCTTTGCTTGCACTCGTGTTCCTTCTTTGCTCCAAGAAAGCAGTCCTACCTTCCCAGACCTGGGGCCACTGGGTGTGGAATTTCCTTTCCAACCCAGATGAGATATGGAGGGCTGCGAAAGAGCCACTAGGCCTGAAACTGATGCGAGGAGCTGGCACTTTCCTTCTTCTGCCACGTGAAATTTTTCCAAATATGGGGAGCCATCTGTTGATGATGTGAGAATTGGGCAACTTCCACTCTCATCATTAGCTTGGCAGCAATGGAAAGTGAGTCCAGCAAGAGCCCTTGTGTATCATAAAGGAAATTCAAGCCGTATGTTTCTCATTCATTTACTCTTAAGTCATCAAAATGTTGGTTTTAAAGAGGCTTTTGATGTCCAACTCATTTTCTGCTTGTTTTATGGGGGTGGGGGAAGTCACGATTCTTTGGCTGGAAATTGCCTAGTTTGGGGAAAGCTGGAGATGGATCCAGATAGCACAAGGCTGGCAGGCACTGAAGGCAGGGGTCTGACTTAGGAGCACAGGCAGGGACGTTTGTTCTCATTTACCCAATTGTACACTGTGTACCTGGTAAGTGTTGGGCATAGTAACAGCTACCAGGAGAAGTCATGATCCTTTCCCATGAGCAGCAACAGATATCAAGGGAGAAAGACATCTAGTAAGTTACTGTGCCATTTACCTGTAGGTGACTCTATCACCCATAGTTACCTCCAAAGCTGTAACCCCAAACTGCAACATCATGATGAAGAAACTTCCTCTGAGCGGTTAACATGCTCCAGGACACCTGTGCAACAGGTCAGGCTCTGGGCTGCTTTGCTCTAGAGCTTGTGTTCTTATCCTCTCCTGCTTCAAGGAGGAGGAGGAAGAGAAAAAGGAAGAAGAAGAGAAGGAGAAAGGGGAGGAGGAGTTTTCTAGGTAGGGAGAAAGAATTCCACATGGAAAGGGCGTAGTGCATGTATGCCAGGGGCTGTCTTGATCCATTTTCTGTTACTATCAGAGAATAACCAAAGCTAGGAACTTTATTATTTTTTTTAAAAAAGAGCTTTATTTAGCTCAGTTTGGGTGGTTAGAAGCCCAAGATTAGGCAGTCCCATCTGTTTGGCCTCCAGTGAGGGTCCCTTGGCTGCATCACCACATTGCAGATGACATCACGGTGGGGGTGCATGCGAGAAGAAGAGATCACAGGTGTGGCAGGAAGCCAGAGAGGGATTCTGGGACCAGGCTTGCTCTTGTGTAATAATTCAGTCTTGTGAGAACTAATCTAGTCCACAAAACCAGCATTTATCCCTCCCAAGAATGGCACGCCCAGTGATCTAATCTCTCTCTCTCTCTCTCTCTCTCTCTCTCTCCCTCCCTCTCTCTCTGCTCTCATGGTATAGTCCAGGCTAGCCTAGAACTCAAGAACTTCCTGCTTCAGCCTCTGAAGTGTTACGATTACAGGAATGTGCCACCATGTTTAGCTGTAGCCCCTTTTTTAAAAAAATTCTGTCCATCGCCTTTTAACATGGCCACCCAAGGGGCCCAAGCTTCCAGCACATGAACCTTTAAGGGATATATTCAAACCATATCCAAACCATAGCATAGATATAAAGTCAAGGTGGTAGAGGACAAAAAAGAGGCCCAAGGTGAGATTGATAAGGGTCAGACTGTAAGGGCCTTGGCACCAAAGTAAGGAGGAGGCCTTAATCTAAGAGCAAAAGGAGGTCACTAGAAGGTTTTAACAGCTGCTTCTACTGTGGACACAGAGCTAAGAATTACAGATACTAAGGTGGTGGTCAAAGAAGCAAGGACACATATCTAAGATTTTAACTCAAAGGATTTGGTGTGATTGACTGGGAGGGAAGGGGCTTATTGAGAATGCAAGACGGAATAGTGAGGGATGTTGGTGGGGAATCCCAGAGGAAATCCTGACCTCAGGTAGTTAGGAGGGACTGCTATGCAGGCATTCTTCTCGTCTCCCCCTCCCCCCACTTTCATCTGATATGTGAGCTCAGCTGAGCCCTGAAGATTTTCCAGGCTTTGAGATCCTGATGGCTTTTGTCCTCATTACCCAAGAGCCTAATTAATATGTTTGCAGCACAACTCAGCTAGTGTCATCATACAGATACAAATAAAATGCCAGGTTTGCTGAAAGGACTGATTCTCCTGGAGAATGTCTGAAGATGCTTTACTGAGGAGATGGTTTGAGCTGGGCCTTCAAGGATGAGCAGAGGCTCTCAGGTGAAGAAGGAAGGGCATTCTAAGCATGTGTGAAGGACCTATTGAGTCTAAGAAATGGAGAGAGTCTCAGAATGGCAGGCCAAGGAAGATGATGGGCTGTGGCTGGAGAGGAGGGGAGCTTGGACCAGCTGAGGAGCACTGTGGAAGCCAAGGCTCTGAATCTTATCCTTGGTGCCACTCCTTGAGCCTGTAAATTTCCTCTTGCATTTCTTGGGCTTTGCTTTCTGGTGGGGCCTCTGAACACAGGAGACTGTCATTAAAGACCTTGGAAATTTATCTGCTCCATTCTCTTGTTCTTAGGGACCAGATTTGAATTGTCCTGACATGGGTGACTTCTGTGCTTAAAGCATTTAAAAATTTATTTTTTTAATCTTTTAAAAATGTTTATTTATTTGAAAGGGTGGGGAGATAATAGATGCCCAAGACCTCTTGCTGCTACAAATGAACTCCAGACACATGTACCACTTTGTGCATTTGGCTTGAGATGGATACTGAGGAATCAAACCCAGGCCATCAGGCTTTGCTAGCAAGTGCCTTTAACCACTGAGAAATCTCTCCAGCTCTGTCCTGTGTTTTTTTGTTGTTGTTGTTTGTTTTGATTTGGTTTGTTTTATTTTGTTTTGAGGCAGGGTCTCACTCTAGTCCAGGCTGACCTGGAACCTACTCTGTCCACTGCTGGCCTTGAACTCACAGCAATCCTCCTACCTCAACCTCCCTAGGATTAAAGGTGTAAACCATCATGTCTGGTTTGTTTATTCTGTTTTTTTAAAATATTTATTTATTATTCATTTGCAAGCCAAGAGAGATAGAAGAGAGACCAAGAGAATGGGTATACCAGAGCCTCTAGCCACTGCAATCAAACTCCAGATTGTGCATCTGGCTTTATATGGGTACTGGGGAATTGAACCAGGTTTGTTAGGCTTTGTAGGCAAGTGCCTAAACCACTGAGCAATCTCTTCAGCCCTGATTATTCTGTTTTTGAGACCTACTCTCATGTAATTCAGGCTGACCTGAACTGAGGATGACCTTGAACTTCTTCTTTTTTTTTTTTGTTTTTTCAAGGTAGGGTCTCTCTCTAGTCCAGACTGACCTGGAATTCACTATGTAGTCTCAGGGTGGCCTTGAACTCACGGTAATCCTCCTACCTCTTGCCTCCCCGTGTGCTGGGATTAAAGGCGTGCGTCACCACCCCGGCTTGACCTTGAACTTCTGATCCTCCTGCTTTTTCCTCCAAGTGTTGGGCTTTTAGGCATCCAATACTATTGCCAGTTCATGCAGAGCTGGGGATTGAACCCAGGGCCTCATGCATGTTAGACAAACACTCTACCAACTGAGCTATATTCCCAGCCCTCATAAAGCATTTAAAGAAGGAGCCCCCTACAATCTCACTGGGTCACCCTTGGCTGGCCCAGGAGACATTATCCTAATGCTTTTCTTCCCAGTTTCAGCTTTTTTTTTTTTTTTTTGTAGACTCTTAAAGGAATGGAAACGGTCTTCATCTGCTATAATGCAAGATCTTCACATTCTTGGGTAATCTCCACTGAAAAACATGTACTGGATGCCTACGATGTGAGTCCTCAGACTGGAAGAAAACAGTATAATACACAGTCTTCAACCACATGTTGTTCATACATGAAGGTAAGGAAATCAAGGCAGCCTTGTGCTGAGTGTGTCGCAGTGTGCTTATAATCTTAGCATAAGTGAGGCAGAGGCAGGTGGATTGCAAGTTCAAGGCCACCTTTCCCTTCGGTCTGGCACATGCATTGCCTCTCAAAGAACATTTGCCACAAGGTCTTGCAATTGGTTTCCATGTTGGTTTTGCTGAAAGCAGCACTGGGTCTTTTTTCTCTTTGTGTGAATCCCTGAACCCCACTTCAGTATCTAGTTTATGGTGCTTACATTTGTTATCTAGATTGATACCTGAATGAGAAAGACAATGGGCTTCTCAAATCTTCAATAACACATAGGGATTTATTCCTGTGAGTTCAAATGGCTAAAAAAAAGTTTGTCAAGGGCAAGCAAGCACTTTTAGGGGCCAGAGAATTAACTCTTTTGGTTAGCACAAACCAGAGAACCAAAATAATGAAGTTGAAAAGTGATAAGTTGGGTAGCAGAAAGGATTCTCATGATCAAACCCTAGTCAATGTTTTCCAGGTGACAGCTGTGGCCTCTGTATTCTAATTTGAAGCACAATGGGTTTGGGGACACATAGCCTGTGAATTGTTTAAATTTGTGACCAGGTGCTGAGACACAGGGACGCTGGTCCATCCTGGGTGTTCTCTGGGGCGTTGGAGTACCAGATGATTGTCTGGTGTTTTGGAAGATTCCCAGCGAGCGCCCTGCTCTCCACTGGAGCCTGAGCGCCCTTTTGACTCAATCCTTTCTCTCTTGCTCAAATTAAAACAGCTAATTTTAGACACTTCCTGATTACTCCTAGCTGGGTCTCATTAGCAGATTGAAAACGGTTGGAGCCTTCGCTGGAGAAGGAACAACTTTCATTGGTGCTGGTCTGTTTTCCATCTACACATTGCTGTTGATGTTGGCTGCCTTGGAGCAAAGCAGAATGAACTCTCTCCAAAGAGAATGGACCACAGGCTGCTGGCTGAGTGCCTGCAACAGTGATGAAGGGCAAAGGAACACATGTCCGAGGGAACATGACCACTACTGGTGGCAGGCACATGTTTTGCTCACAATGCATCCCCAAAGTGATTAATTTTTCATTCAACTTTTAATGATTGGTCACTCAGAATATACCAGGATCTAAACTACCTCACTTCCCATTTACCATCTCCCAGGTTATAACTATACAAAACATTCAATGAATGGTTTCTAAGAACTCAGGTAGGCACGATAGACTAGCATAGGACTACCATCCATGTGACCCATGTAAGGTTTGCAAAGGGCTGTATGTGGAAGAGCCTCATGACTTGAACCTTATGCAATAGGACCGTGCTTATGAACCCATTAAACACACACCTCTCACTGCCAACATTACTCTTTCTCGATCCTCTGCCTGTTCCCATAAGTGGATCCCAGTAATGTTTGTCTGTCAGTCTTTATGGACCCTCTTGCCATTGCTTTTTTCTTTAAAAAAATTTTTTTTTATTTGCAAGCAGAGAGAGAAGAGAGACAGACAGAGAGAATGGGCATACCAGGGCCTCTAGCCACTACAAACACACTCCAAATGCCTGTGCTACTTTATGCATTTTGCTTTACCTGGGTACTGAGAATTGAACCCAGGTAGTTAGGATTTTCAGGCAAGCACCTTAACTGCTGAGCCATCTCTCCAGCCCTTGTATTGCTCTTTTCACTTCACTAATAGCTTGCTTCCTAATGGAGCACATCATCCAAGTTAATCTCTCTCTCTCTCTCTCTGTCTCTCTCTCTCTCTCTCCTCCTTTTCTTGGAGACCAATTATCCTGGGACTATCCCCAAACAGGTTACATAGCCAAGAACTTCTCCAACAAATGCAAGATGTCATCATCATCATCAGCAGCAGAAGCAGCAATGTTCATCTGCACACGGTTAGACAGTACACAGATCTTAGCACATCCTTGTCCCTTTCTGATGTGATGCCAAAATCCAGATTAATACAGGGTCTGAACAAAGATCCAGATGGTATCTAGATCCTAGCGTGAGACCTAGAGAAGAGACATTGCTAACTCAATTTGGGTCCCGGTGGAGATAGTGCAGGAACAATGGAGACATTATAGTGTCTGGAAAGACATTAAAGTCCTACATCATAACTTTCCAGTCCCAAGTCAGAAGGCACAAGAAACATGGCATGTCTGGTCTTCACTGTCACTTTTCAATGACTTCAGGTTCCCTCTTTGGCTCAAGACCAAGGAAACATGGCCATATCCTTCTCTTCTGTATGTCCTTTGTCCTAAATCATAAAAAAAAAATTCCTGGCCTCTGTATGGCAAGGGAGTTGACCACGCATCCAGTCTGAGGGAAAGGACTATGCTGTCAGGAAAGCCATCCCTCCCGCCTTTGTCTTGGCTCTAGAATGATCCTCTCCAGAGCACTTGAGACCCATAGTCTTTTTCTTTTCTTTTTTTTTTAATGGGAACAAGAGACTCGTAAATCCCAAAGCCAGACTCCCTTGGAAGCTCCTGGCTCAGTTCACTCCCCTGGGCTCCCTGCCACAGGAAAGTCTCCCAAACTGCTCTTCCTCCCAGCAGCCTCTGCATGTGGACTCTGGCTTGGCTGGGCGGCCTGAGCCCCGACAGGCCTGAGCCTTGCTCCTGCTTGGGATGCTAAAGATGAGAATCTGTAGCTGAGAGCAGCACTCAAGTCCTTCTGATTCTGAAACCTGGGCGGTTGGGTCCAGGGATGCTAGCCTAACATTTAGAATAAGGTCTGATAGATGAGGTTTTCAAGTACTCCTGGCCATCCATGGGCCCAAGCTGTGGGTTTATAAGAGAAGGAAAACCAAGAGACATTGAGCCATGTCTCACTACAGTCAGTTGCCTTTCCTTAAGTGGATGCTCCAACACCAAGATCCCTTGGTTCCTTATGGTGCCCCCTCCCTGGGTACTAGACCCCACTAACTCCAGCCAGCTCTCCAGGAAGGTATCTCTAGAGCTCTAATGAGGGGCTTCTGGCTCCTCCTCTCTCATCTTCCCTTTCCAGTTAAGCTTGACCTTGATCTAAAGGTCACAGTGGAGACCTTCAGGTACAGTAGGCATTGGACTAAAGAAGCCCACCCCACACTGTCAGGCAGATCTGTCAGACAGCCCAAGGGTTTCAATCAGGAGGGACAGCTGGCCTTTTGCTTAAGTCTCCTCCCTGGCTTGTAAGCTGACTTCTTAAGATGGAAGGAAGCAGAGGAAGGAGGCATGGTGGCTAACCCCCATTCTTCCCCTTGCACTGCATCTTCCTCCCACTTTACAGTGTCTAGAGTCTCGGGATTTGTAGGAGGTTTCTGGTGGAGGAAAATGATCCCTGGAGATTGAATGACAGTTTCTTTTCTCTCGGAGCTGACCCTGGAGCCCAGACATCTTCCGTCTCCACCTTTGATTGGAAGTGATGAAATGAGAAGAAGCAGGAGGGAGCCCTGGGGCTGGTGGCATCTGGGCCTCACTTGCAGGTTTTCCTTTGCTCGACCTTCCCACAGGGACAGGAGAAAACCACTGCTTTTTAGGACAAAGAACAGGACTATCTAGCAGCATTTCCTGGTGAAGCTGGTGGGGCCAGCTGGACTATAGTATTTGGACTTCAACAGGGCAATGCCTGGGAAAGGATGCTGGCCTTGGGGCTGACAGGACTTGAGCTGCCCAGTCGAGGAGACTGCTGTGACGAAGACAAGAAGTCCGGGCAAGTCCATAGTGTGAATTTGAAGATTCACTTATTCTCCAGGCGGACTCAGAGAAAGCCAGAGTTAGTAGGCACACAGCTCTCAAGGAGTGTCTCTCATTCTTAGGGCTACCCTTCTTGCTCTCTCCCCAGAAGTGTCTATACCTCTCTGGTGTGGATGCCTTGGACTCTCATGTTGTTTGCGGAAACCAATTACTGGGTCCTCCAGGAAATTTTAATTGAATATTTGTTTGAAAGTAAGAGCCGGTGAGTGTCCAGGGACCTGGTTAGGGGAAGGAGTGTGTGGATGTGTGGACAAGAGGAGAGCTTCTGTTTGCTTTTCGTTCCTGATTAGAGACATTTCATTGTGCAGGAAGCAGAAGTCCTTGGGGGATAATGCGTCTGAAGCTTGTTTTCTCACTCAGACTGCTTCCAGTCTTCCTGCAGGGAAGGGCTTATGGCAAAGGCCTCAGGGGCCTGATCCCAGCCCTAGACCACTGGTTCTGTCTGAGTCTCAGCAGTGGGAGGTAGCCTGTAGCCATGGATGGCAGCAGGCATGTGTAAGTAGTATGTGTATGTGTGCAGATCTGGCCATGGGTGCTTGGTCATGAGGACCTCTATGAAGACCCTTGGCCAACTATGTGCTTCTGGGCTTCTGGGAGAATGCTGTCCTTACAGCATTCAGTGATGGCCCAGCCCACCTGCTGCCAGGTGGCTAAGCTGGCCTTGTGGGCATGTGATTTACTGAAGCCAGAGAGTGCCACCACTCTCTCTGGAAGCATCAGATGCCACTCCAGTGAGTCACCTGCAGCACCACTCTCTTCCAGGTAGGGGCCTGGCTGATTCTTAGGAGAGTGAGTGAGGGATTCCTGGGTTCCAGCTTCTTCTGAAGTAAAAGCTAAGACACGCTTGGTGTCTAATGTTCCTGTCCATCACCTGAGGCCTCCTGAATAGCACTGTTCTCTGTCTCTTCTGTTTTTGAAACAGAAGCTCCTTATGTAGATCTTGAGCACATCCTCCTCCTGCTTTTGCCTCTCAGGTGCTGGGACTACAAGGTGTGCCTCTGCGCCTGGTTATCATCATTACTTTCTGTCTGAAAATTCAGAGAGGCCCCAGTCTGCTTGTCTTGTTCTGAGTACCCAGAGTGGGTAAGGCCACCCTGTTACCCAAAGGCCTGCTGGCTATCAGGTACACTTACCCGGAGGGTCCCTTCAGATAAGCGAGGTGCTGTAGGCTGGGGATTTTATAGCTCAGGACAATTGGGTGTATGAGTTAGCTATTGAAGGCCAGCTACACAGCTGGCTCCAGGCAGAATGGGGTTTCAAGCCGAATTTGTTTTCCAGGCTTTCCCCCAATGAGCTGGAAAGCAGAATGAAGGTGAAGGGACAGGGGCTGAAGCAGAGGTGAGGAATGGATTCCTCTGGCTTTCAGTTTCTGAAGACTGAAGAGGGCTGTAAAGATACCCTGGTTAGCAGCAGCATTGTGCACATAGACTGTTTGCCTCAGGCCTCTACTCTCCTCCCAACCACCCTCGGGCTCTTTGCTGAGATCTCAACAACTGCCATAATAAGCAGCTACCATGTGCCAGCCCATTCAAACTGCTTCATATGGGTTCAAATGCTATCCTGACTGTAAGAGGGGAAGCGAAGCCACGTGGGTGAGAGGGTACAGGAGACGAGGATGACCAGAAGATGTGAGCTTAGCCGTGTTGTGGCTGGGAGGTCCTGTCCTCCTCCAGGCCTTCTTTGGACCTGGAAGCAACAGGGTGACCAGGGCAGGGGACTTCCTTAGCACACCACAGCAGGGTTCTAGTTTGGCTCATCCTACATCAGCTCAGGGCTGGGATTTTCTTTCTTGGCCTGAGCCAAGTCATAGCCAGTTGGTCTGGTGAGGTCCCTTTCACAGTTGTCTGGTCAGGCTCCTGCCCTCCAGGCCCCTCTCTCCCATGGGCCACTCTTCCTCCTGTCCCTCTGCCAGACAGGGGAGGGGCCCCCTGAGAGCAAGGTTGGGGAGTTGTCTAGACATGGAAGAGGCAGAGACATACTTAGTTTCAGTGTGTCACCCTTGCTTGCTGAGGTCCTAGAACTGATCACCTGCAAGTGGCCCACATTTTTTTTGGCCTGGCCATTCTCAAACTCTGTGTTCCCCTGTGTTTATAACTGGGTGTGATGAGGACACTGGAGAGAGGAAAAGCCTCAGTCCAGAGGGGTGGGGGCACCCCACAGGGGACAGAGTGACAGACTCAGGAGGTCTGGGCCCACCTGTGAAGTAGCGGCTACATAGACTCTGCCTTCCCTGCTCTCTAGGAGCCCAGCTTAAACCCAGTGCTGAGGCCACCAGAGCAGGGAGGATTCTGGGAGGGCTCCTTCACACAAACAGTAGTTGGAAAATGCAGCTGGTTGTGTATAAACTAAACTTGTTACTGTTCTGGAAGCTTCCAACGCAGGGGCCCACAGGCTGGGAGTGGAGAACACTGTGGGGAGGAAAATCACGTGTGAGCAGTTACCACTTGGCCCCAAGCATTGGGCACCCCACCTTTCCCCCCTTCTCTCTCCAGACCTGCCCTGCTGCCCTCCTCCCACCCATGCCTGAGCCCAAACACAACCGGCTGCAGCCACAAAGGGGCCTCTCATTATGTCCTCTGGGCCTCTGCACAAACAGCAGGTCTGGGGGCCAGGAACTGGAGGCCGGCAGGCTGGGATTTGGGCTTTCTCTGGGTGCTATAAAATCTCTCCAAGGAGGCCAGAGGCCATAAGTCATAGGCAGAAGTGCCTTGGCTCTTGCTGCACAGGGATGGAACCTGCCATCTCAGGGCTGAAGCAAGATCCGAGGAAGATGAGGCAGCCCTGGAGAGAAGGTGTGGGGAGAGAGGGCGGGGAGGAATCAGGGCCACAGAGGAAAGCTTCAGTGGGATGGAGTACCCTTCCCATCTTAGTATTGAGTAGTTATGTAAACAACATGCAAATTGACCCCTGATCCTGTCTTGTTCAATAGCCAGGCATTTTTCATCTTTGACCCTCAGCTTTGGTCTCCTGGGATCCCAGCAGGACACTAGGCGGGAGGGGGCGGCTGTCAGCCTTAGAAGGAGGGTGGGGACAAGGATCATCACTTTCCTCTTCTGGAGCTGTGGTGCAGAAGGGGCTGCCAAGGGGAGTGGCGGCAGCTAGACCCTGGGGGTCCCTTTCTGTGAACCCACACTTCTACTGGTCCTACATGGGGGGAGGGGAGGCTGTGCTGGGCCTGATGGATAGTGTCTGGCAGCAGCTTTAGTCACCCTGTTGGGGGCTGGGGCCAAGCTCTGTACTGTGAGGTCAGGCTGAGGGTGAAAGAGCTGCTGGGAGCTTGAGAGGGGCTGGAGGTGGGGAGTTAGGTGCCAATATCTCCAGCTGAGTAGCCATCTTGAATTGTGTTTCTACCTTCCAAAACGGGCCAGTTCTGTGAGTATGGGGTACCTGTGGAGAAAAGGAGCGGGGTGTGGTGGGTATGCAGGCAAAGTACATATTGCCTGTCTTGTCACCCACCCTCCTGTGCCCTACCCTAAACACAGTCTCTCAGACTCACCCCCCCACACCTGCTTCATATACTCATCTACTCACAGAGCTCATTCAGCTCTCACTTACACTCGCACACACTCATATACACACTTATGCTCATACATATCTTTCTTTTATAAAAACAATTGAATTTCCATGGAAATATTGCCACTTACACACCTCTCTGAATTTACATTCCTAAGTGTAATGTCTCTCCTCCTACCTATTTCTCTAGTGTCCCAAAAATGCAGAGCTTGGATTCCGTCCTGTTCAGAGTCCCAGAAAGTCTACTCCATCCTATACAAGCTCTATATCCCTCCCCCTCCTTATACAACCAAGAATCTTGGGGAGAAAAACACCTGCTAGTTCCTGCCTCCTGGTCAGAAAACTGAGACCCAGCTGTACTTAGAGGCAAAGCCTGCCACACTTTTTGCCAGAGGCCTGGCCCTTCCCTCAGGGTGTCTGATCTGGACGTGAGCTGAGGAGTGTGGTAGGTGATTTGTGACTATTGGATGCTAGTCTTTTCTTTTTTAAAAAACATTTTATTCATTTTTCAAGCAGAGGGGGGGGGGAGGGAGAGCACCAGGGCTACCACCTTGTAGGCCTGGCTTATGTGGGTCCTGGGGAATTGAACTGGGGGCCTTAGGCACTGGAGGCAAGTGCCTTAACTGCTGAGCCATCTCTCCAGCCCTGGATGCTAGTCTTTTCTTTCCAGCCAGTCCCTATGATCTGGGTTGTGGCTGTGTGGGTATCATTTCTCAGAATTCCCTTAGGTGCTCTGGAGAATCCTGACTTTGGGAACAGGGAGGTTGAGGTAACAGGCTTGGGGCAAGGGCCAGCTGAAAGCTTGTCAAACTGGCTGCCTCCTCACTTCATAAATTCCCCTGTCATTCCCCAGGATACCTTGAGTTTGACCTCAGTGCAGGGAGCAGAGTTCTTTCTTTATCTCCTAATAAACAGCCAGGGTGAGTGCCTGCCTGCCAGCCTGCCTGCCTGCCTGCAGCTGTTCTGCTGTCCTGTGGCCCCACCTCTGCTCTCCCAAAGGCACTTTCTCTTGGGGAAGTCTCATTAACTCGAGGCTTGGGGCCAAGACAGGGCTCTGCTAGTCACTTCCGTACTTATTAAAGCAATCATCTCTGCTTGGCATGGTGGTCAAGGTCCTCCATGGAAGCTTATCTGTTCATAGCCCACTCCAGGCTGCTGGAAAACCTAGAGGCCAAGCTGTGGCTCCCTGTGGTTGCTAGCAGAAGGTGGCTATGGGAATGGGGACTATACAGGTCTTCCCAGCGCATAACGATGGTACCATTGATGAGTCAGGTCCAGGATGCTAAATCTCTCAGCTAGCCTCCCTGGAAGAGAGCTTTGGCCTTTTGTGCATAGCTTCTCCCTTCCTCATGGCATCTGCCAATAGGGGACCTGGTAACTCATGCTGCCCTGAGTAATTTCTGGATATGCACAGTTCTGCTCCCTGAGACAGCTCTCTCCCTCCCTCAAACTCAGTGCAAACCCAGAGCTGCTTCCAAAAACCTCATGAAGAAACTTGGGATGCTCTTTGCAGCCAGATTTCCCCTGAAATGAGTTGGAGACTGTATTTAGGTTCTTCTCTGTGCCAGCCCCAAACACGTGTGGAGCCTTTAGCCTATAGAATTTAGCATGCTTTTCAATTCTTTCTAGAAACAGTTTTATGGTGGCTCAGAGTCAGCGACGTGTAGTCAGATAAGCACAGATTCAACTCCTGGTGCTGCTCCCCACTAGCAGGGGGATGGGGAACCTCTCTGCCTTGGTTTGTGTGTCTGAGACAGGCATGGTGGTGGTGACACTGGACATAGGTTAAGGAGGGATTCATATAACTCAACATCTGCCACTCCCTCCCCAAAGAAAAGCATTGCACATTTATATGTAGAGTCTGAAGGAAGATTGTTGCTGTTTTAAGGAACCATGAACTATGTATTTTTCCCTTTTGCTCCTGTGCAGGGAGGCTCTGAAAGAGCACAGAAAAGGGAAAGACCTTTTTCTTTAAGAAGACATGCAATAGAAAGTCTCAGAAAAAAAATATCCAAGATCCTGATAATATTGGGGATATTGAGAACAGTGCACCAAGTAGCCAATTGCAGGAACAGGAGAAATACTTTCTCTGCTTTGGATCTTGTTTGTCTACATCATAGAAACCCAATTTTAAGCCGGATGTGGTGGCACAGACCTATAATCCCTGCACTCAGGAGATAGGCAAGCCTGGACTAAGTAGTGAGATTTTGTCTCAATAGTCTAAAAAATTTTGTTTATTTATTTCCAAACAGAGAGAGATAGAGGAAAGAAGAGAGAAAGAGAGAATGGGTGTACCTGGCTTCCAGTTGCTGCAAAGGAACTCCAGATGCATGTACCACCATGCATCTGGCTTTACGTGGGAACCGAGGAATTGAACTGGGTCATTAGGCTTTGCAGGCAAGCACCTTAACCACTGAGCAATCTCTCCAGTTCTCAATTAGTTTTTTAGTTAACAAAATATCTTTTGGATTTGGTTGGGAAAAGGTCAAAGGGAAACTTTCTCAGTCATCCTGCATCTGGGCTCATCTGAGAGCAGCTGTGTTTACTATGTTGTACAAATTCAATCACAGCAAGATAAATGAGCTGCACAAAAGGTAACGTGCCAGGTTAGGGTGACTGGGACCTCCAAAGGTAACCAGGAATGTCCTTGAACTTGTACTTTCAGGCAGGTTCCACATGTCTTGTGCCTGACCCCTCCCCTTGAGTGGGAGGTATCTCAGAACACGTCCTCCTACCCTCTCACATAATGTTTGGTCATTCCTCCACTCTAACTCTTCAATGTGCTTCATACTATCCTCACACGATGCCACACCTAGCTTTGAATCCTCTGGAAGACTGAAGCCACACTTCACCTGCATTGGAACCTTCTAGAGGCATTACCCAAGCACCCAGATTAGCACGTGTTCTCCATGAACACTTACCAGGGAGTGAGTGGCTTTTAGGCTGCAGAGTCCCCTAGAGAGGTCCTGATATGCCCTGCTTCTCTGAGCCCCAATTTTCCATCTGCAAAATGGTGATGGTAATAATGTGCTAGGATTTCTCTGCGGTGCCATAGGTCCATCCTGGGTGTATGCCTCATCTCACTCCGGCAACTCCTAGGCAAAGGTTTCCTATTCTAGCCTGTCATGGTTTGATACAGGTGTCCCCCACAAACAATTGAATGTGTTCTGATAGGTCGATCCTCAGCTGATGGCAGTTTGGGTTTTACAACCTCGATGAAGCTGTGTTGTTGGGGGTGGGCTTATGGGGGTTATAAGCCAGCTTCCCCTTGCCAGAGTTTGGCACACCTTCCTGCCGCTGTTTGCAGTGCTGTGGCAGAGGTGATGTCCAGCCCTCTGCTCATGCCATCGTTTTCCCTGCCAGAATGGAGTCTC